>JACXGM010007195.1:12967-31244 GCA_016801145.1 Umbra pygmaea | reverse complement strand
GACAGAAATTGGTAAATGTTCCAAAACCATATCTGTGTCTTGCACACCTCTTTGACAAAGAAAGTCCAATTCTTCACTTGTTAATTTTAATAAAGAAAATTGACTTTTTTTCTTGAAATATGTGTACACATTTTCCAAACTTTAAAAATAAATAAATATCGAGATATATATCTTTAGTCGTTAAAGCTACAAAATATATCGAGATATTCATTTTGGGCCATATCGCCCAGCCCTAGGCTGCAGGGCTGGCTTGTGATGCTCAGGCCTTGGAATAGGGTGTAGAGGCGTGTCGCGCTGCTGGCTAGCCCTCTTCCTGTGCCTACCTGGTGGTCTTTGACCTATGCCGGGTGAAGGTCCGGTAGAGGAGGACGCCTTCATTACCAAAGGTCAACTTTTTTCTGAAGTAGCCAGCACTCTGCCGGAACATGGTCGAGCCACTGGGCAGCGAGGAGCCTGAGGGCCTCGGGCAAAATTCCCCCCAGGGATGTTTTTTGGGGGGAGCTATGGCCCTGTGGTGGTCTATATCTTCTATCATGGCCCACCACAGATCCTCCAGTCACGAAGACCTTCCAGACACAAGAAGAGTGGCTCTCCCAGCCATTCCCACCTCCTCCATGGGAATGGCTGGTTGAGATACAGCTGGAGAGGGAAAGAGCGCTGGCCCAGGAGTAGAAAGCAGACCCAGCGGTGCGAGCGGTGAGGGCTGCCATACAGGCTGCGAAGGGGGCAGCTAATTCGACGACGGCTGCTATGAGGGCATCAGATAATGCAGGGGAGATGGCGAGGGCTGCTCTTGCAGTGGCAAAGGCGGTGAAAGAACGGACAGTGCAGGTACTGAAGAGGTTGCAGGGACCCACAAAATACCTGCTACAACTGCTGACCAGCTCCTACCCGCTGCAGCTGCTAACCGGTCCCTGGAGCCCTCTTTACCTCTGCTCCTGAGGAAGCTACATACAGTGTGGCCAGAGAGGCTGCCCTGGCCACACAGACCTCCAGCAGAACCTCCACCAAGTGATAAATGATGGGGTTTTGGGGTGCTTCCAGGTGCTCTGTGGGGGGGGGGAAGGATTCTGCACTCCCTCCCTTTCTTCTGTGTGTTTTGGGGGGCTCATTTTGTGATTTGGCAGGTCTGAATCCAAAACCCATAAGTCAGTTCACTGTAGGTTAAAGTATGTCAACTGTGTGCCAGGCGGACCTAAAACCGCTTAGACCTTGAAGGGTTTTTATATATATATAAAAGGAGGGGGGTGCCCTTTTTCTGTTTCAACACACGCCCCTCAAAGGGTCTGTGCACGGGCTTGGGGCCTCATGTATAAAAGTTGCGTATGCACAAAAATCTTGCATACACTGGTTCACACACACGGTGTGATGTATAAAAAAATGATTTTAAAATGTGCAGGCCGGCATGGAAACTTTTGAGCAGACGTGAGAATGCACGGGCCATCCAAAAAGTCTTGCTCTGTAACGTGGAGAATTCTAACTGAAAAATGCCATATCTCACCAAACAATACAAAAATTCACTAAACTAAAGTTCACTACAGTTACTGTCATAAGTCTATGACGTTGACTATTCAAAAGACTTAAATACCTCAGCGAAATGAAAGTTTGATCATTGATGTGGATGATTCACATCAAAATGACAAAACCCAAGTGGGAAATGCTATTAACTGTTTAATCCCCCACCACTTAATAACTTCTGTTAAATTTGAGGGTGTCAAACAAACAACAAAATCACTCAGGAAAATGCATGTCACCCTCTCTATATGATCAATATTGCACCCAGCATGGATTATTTACCACAGATGAAATATATACTCACTTTGCTGTGCAACTACAAGATTGGCATGGGAAAATGCAATAGTCTCTGTGAGCCTGACTCTGGCTCATCCATGATGCAGAGGAGGCATGACGCACCGATCCACGTCCCAAGGATGAAACGCAGTAACTGGTGGGCAAATCAGTCATGTGTGATGCTCAATTGATCCTGTGGATTGTGTAAATAAGTAAACACGGTGTGGGAAATTAGGTGTAGCCTATAAAAGGATGCGTAAAATATGATGCTATACTGTAGGCTACTTGATGCGCAATGGCTGCTCCGGGCAAGGCTCGAAATACAAGGCCTTATATATAAAAATATGTCAGGGACGGTTCATAACCGACTTTGGGACAATAAAGGGACGATGGCCAATAAAACATAACTTGCATACAACACTAGTTACAAATGTATATGTTTAAACACAAGGCTGAAGTTTATTATTCATCTTAAAGTTGATAAAATATAAAAGAATTACATGACAATCACAGCAATATTTTTGGTTTTCCACATCGGGAGAACACCAATGAGATATTTTCCTGACAAGCCACATTCTCAAATGTGCACCTGATGTGAACATTTTTTGTAGTATGTAAGAGATTAATATTTAGCATAATGGTAAAACATATAAAGAGGGAAGATCTAAAGTTGCAAAAGTATGATTGTGACTTCAGCTTTTTAGAAAACGGAACACAAAATAAATGTAGTTTCAATGCAGGTTTGAATGACATGTCAGGACATTCAAAAAAGAATTAGCAATGATTGGATATTGACTATAGGGTAAATGCAAGGTGATATAGGCGATGTCATTATTTAGGTTATGTAAATATAAAAAATATAAAAACCATTACAATGTTGTTCAAGACATGTTATTATTAGAATGTGAATTATACCGGGCCGGACAGCAGGCGAGATGCTGTCGCAGTTCAATTGTCTGTAGACTGGCTATCAGTAGCTCTTGAGAAAATGATCATATGATCTTCTTGAACTGAGATTAATACATACTAATTCAAATGTGTAAAACTGGTTTAGTACATGATATTTTTGCATTTTTGGAAAAAGGTTGGGTCACGAGCCCTGCAGTCACATATTCATTCATGGGAGGAGGCAAGCCGGGGTCAGTGGCTCGTTCACATGCGGTCAATCTCACGTTGATTGTGATTTATAAAGGAAAGGTTCTCAGGACCTGGCATACGACCAAGTGAATATCTCTGTGTGTAGGTACTTTTCCAGTTTTGGGCATATGCCAGCTTCTGGTATGTAAGCTGCGCAATCTTTTATACATGAAGCCCTTGATGATTACAATAGTAGTGAAGACACTGTCAAGACAAAGGACTTCATCCCAAGGAGAAGACCACTGGCTACAAACCCAGGTACACTGTAAATCGAAAAGTTAAAAAAATTAAGCAGAACTCAAAATGAATGCAACTGATTCTCCAAAATGTTTGAGTTCATATAATTAACAGTCACTTTTTTGCCATTGTTTAACCATTTTGACACATTTCCAAACAAAATGTACAAGGAGAGACTCAAAAAACATCACGTGATGGCTCCCAGAACACACTGGCTGGGATGATATCTGGGGTCTGTGGTTCACTGTCCTTCATGTCATACATCCGTGAGAGAGCATGTGGCTTACCATTTCTGGAGCCCGGTCTATTAATGTAAGGGAAAAACAATAGCGACCAAAAAAAAGCCCACCGGGCCTCACGTGGATTAAGGCATTTTTTTGTATTCCAGACTTTCATGATCTGTCCAGACATTGAATTGCAGCTACGCCCCTTAGAGCCGATCACACCACTCCTTCAGTGCAGCTTTGACAGCAAGCAATTCCAGGTTACCAATGTTGTAGTTTTTCTCTGCAGTGGATAAACGAGAAGACAGAAAACCACAGGAGTGTATTTTACCATCTGTGGTGGAGCAATGGTACAATACCTCCCCAATGCCAGAATTGGAAGCATCAACCTCAACGATAAGCTGTCTGGTATAGACGAACGGACATAGTCGTGAGGAGAGGGCTGTCAAGGGAGTAGCTACCTGGCCATAGTTACATATAAATGTCTATAGAAATTAGAAAATCCAAGGAAACTCTGGAGTTGCTTTTATGACTCAGGCGTGGTGCAATCAAGAACAGTTGTGACCTTGGCGGGATCCATTTTTAATCTCCCCTCTTCAACGATGAAACCAAGGAACGAGGTAATCTTGGAGTGGAATTGACACTTTTCGGCCTTGACGAACAGACAGTTTTCAAGGAGGCAGAGCAGACCTTGACCAACATACTGGACATGGGTAATCAGGTCAAAAAATGTGTATGTCATCAAGGTACAAACAGGCCAAGGAAATCACATGTAGCACATTGTTAATGAAGATCTGAAACACTGGTTAGTCTGAAAGGCATCACCAGGTATTAAAAATGACCTAACGGGGTGTTGAAACCTGTCAGCCATTCATCTCCATCCTTGACCCAAATAAGATGGTAAGCATTCCAGAGGTCCAATTTGGTGAAGATGGTTGACCCCTGTAGCGAATCAAAAGCAGTATTCATAAAAGGCAAAGGATACTTGTTTTTCACAGTTATGCCGTTCAGACCCCTGAAAGGACGTAACCCGCCATCTTTCTTTCCGACAAAGAAAAACCCTGTCCCCAAGGGCGAAGAGGAAGCACGGATGTGACCGGCTGTCAACGCGGTCTGGATGTACTCCTCCAGCGCCTCCCTCTCTGGTTTGGAGACATTGTATAACCTAGGCTCAGTGAACATAGAACCTGGCAGAAGTTATATAGTACAATCAAAAGGACGATGGAGTGGAAGATCAAGGGCTCTGTCTTTACTGAAAATGTCAGCCAGGTCATGGTAAACAGTGGGAACTAATTTCAGGTCCACACGAGGTTTTATAGAGTAACTCAATCGATGTAAGGATTATGTCTAACAAGCCAAGTGTGTCCCAAAATAAATGGAACATGTGGTGAAGAGATGACAAGAAAACCGATATCCTCATAATGGTTTCCAGATTTTGGTAGCCTGATAGCCTGGGTCTTGGTGTGGATGTGTGATATGACTCTACCATCAATCGTCCTAGCGTGTATGCCTCTCTCTAGAGCTACAGTAGCAACACAGAGTTGGCAAACAAGGTTTTCATCCATAAGGCTGTCATCTGCACCAGAATCAAGGAACGCAGAACAAGGAAATGACTGACTGCTATAATGGATAGTAGCTGGGAAGGTGGTCCTTGTTCTGGTACAGGAACTGGAGTGGTGTGGCTCGCCAAGGTGGTCCCTACACCTTGCGAGCCCATTCATTTCCCGGTCTGATAGAACCGCTTCTCTCTCCTCCATTCCCTTATCAGATTGTCAACCCTCACAGACAGAGAATTCATCAAGTGTGTTTGATTCTGCGTAGGAAACCAACTCATCCCTTATATTATCAAACAGACCGTTATGAAATACTGCCTGAATGGCTTCGGAAATCTGTCCAATTTCAAAAGCTAGAGTGCAGAATGTTATGGCGTATTCAGCTACACTGCGTGAACTTTGTTTTAGGGATAACAATCATTTAGAGGTGTCCTTACCCGTTATAGAGTAGTCAAATACCTTCCTCAACTCAGTCGTGAACGCAGCATAGGATTCGGCCCCGCGCTTGAGCATTTTCCATACAGCCGCAGCTCATTAAAGCGCCTCTCCACCAAGAAAACTGATCACGTAGGCTATTTTCGAGTTAGTGCGTGGCTGCTGATAAAAAACTAAACCACACTACAGTAAAAAGGTACAGCCCGACATCTCCCTCATACCTGGCAGGTGATGAGACCCAAGGCTCACAGATATTTCCCAGTAGGGATGTTGGTTGTGTAAGAACTACAAGAGAAGACAGAGTAGGAATAGGCGTGAGGGTGCTGACTTGTTGTTGTATAGAGGATACCCCTACAGATAGTTCCTGTAAATTATTCATGATACCTTCGAGTGCTGTTCGGTGGTCTTTTAACATGGCACCCTGGCGTGACATCGCCTGTCGAACGGCTTCCATTTCCAATGGATCCTTTGGCTGGATTATTCTGTCAGGACTGGGCTCAAAATAGCATAGAGAGAATCCAAATGCAGAAAATGGTGAGTAACAACAATGTATGATTTTATTGAATGATAGAAATAAATGGTTGTATAGGATAAGAGAGGATTAGTAGGCCTGGTCCTCCAAGGTCAGTAGGATGGTTAGAGATGACTGTATAGGCCAGGTGTGAACAAAAAGAGGAACGGTCTGTTACCCAGGGGAAAACTGGCAGATAATCAGGAGAGCACGGTCAGGTGTCCAGTAGTCAAAAGCAGATATCCAGGAGAGCACGGTTAGGTGTACAGAAGCCTCAAGCAGGTTTCCAGGAGTGCACATGTAGCGGATTATTGTCACAGGATGGGTCTGTAGATAGGATCATGGAGAACTGGAGTTAGCATAAACAAAAACTCGAATCATAAAGGCATGGTACTCAGACTAGCTAGAAAAGGCAAAAAAAATAAACACCTTAGTACTTACACTGGCAAGGAACTCGGGTACAATAATCCGGTGCTGGCCAACTGTCTTCTCCTCCCAAACAAAGGGAGAGAGACAATCAGCCCAGGTGTGGCAGGGGAGCAGGTGCAGGTGATGATTAGTGCTGGGGGCTGGTGCTCAGGAACGGGTGCCTTCATGTGTGTTGGGATGATGGGTTCTGGTGGTAGGATGGGGACAAACAGACACAGAACAGGCCAGACACACACACAAGGGAGCCAGAGGGAGGGAAGGCACACAAAAGGAGAGGGAAGACAGCTCAAGGGGGCAGAATCCTGACACTGATGTAGTGTGTCTGGTGATGCTGTGTGTTCTCCTACTGGCTGGAATCATAGTCCCTTTTAGTTTACTACAATACAGTGACTGACAGCTATAATGAAAGGATATTTGTTTATAAAACCAACTGCTCGACCAGATACAATGCCATGATCACAGAGAAGAACCAGCTACAGGTTGATAGAGCTGAACTCCAAGTAATGCTCTCTGTAGTATATCAACACGTACAAGAACAATGGAGTTACTATAACTCCAGTGTGTACTTCGTCTCTACTGAAAAGAAAACATCGGAGGGAGGCAGACAGGACTGTCTGAGGAGAGGAGCAGATCTGGTGATCATAAACAGCAGAGAGGAACAGGTCTTTATCCATGGATTGACCAAAGAGATATTCTGGTTTGGACTAATGGACAGAGTTGAAGAGGGAAACTGGATGTGGGTGGACCATGGGCATCAGATTGGTTTGAATGTCCCATTCGGAAGTGCTGGGTACAGTTCTGGGTTCTGGGTCCGAACCCCGGTCATCCCAAGCCTTACTGTGTGGAGTTTGCATGTTCTCCCCGTGTCTGTGTGGGTTTCCTCCGGGTGCTCCGGTTCCCCCCACCATAAAAAAAACATGCAGGTTAGGTTTGGGACTACAGATGGAATTTAGCATCTATGCTATAATCTGGCTCATTTACAGTCTGTACAGAAGTGTAAGACTGTTGATTAATGTGCACTGTCCCAAGTAAATAAATAAACAATATCCAATCCTTTGTTGATGGTACACAGTCTTCTTCTAGGTGTGCCACATTAGGATTTTCTTATATTTTATGTATTTAGTTTTCCTTCTCTTGAAGATTTCATCATCTCAATATTTAAAATATAAAAAGTAATATACACTCACCAGCCACTTCATTATGTACACCTTGCTAGTACGGGTTTGGATACGCTTTTGCCTTCAAAACAACCTTAATTCTTCATGGCATAGATTCAACAAGGTGCTGGAAACATTCCTAAGACATCTTGGTCCATATTGACATGATTGTATCACACAGTTGCTGCAGATTTGAGTATAGTGAAATTATTGTCATGGTCAAGAAACCAGTTTGAGATGATGTGACTTTCGTGACATGGCATGTCATCTTGCTGAAAGTAGCCATTAGAAAATCAGTACACTGTGGTCATAAAGGAGAAAGGCGAGGAGAAAGGCCGACAGGCAGGTAGAAGATTCATCCTTGATCGTTTATTCCGCTTTGTCATCAATCCAGGGCACAAACATTATAGGGTACACATATTAGCTTAGGTGCACATAATTATATGTACTAAACAGACTCACTTCTCACAACACTAGACTGGTTTACTGTAACATTAAACTTCCCATGAGGTAAAAAGACCAATACAGTTTATTGTAGAACAGGTTAGAATAACAAACCAAGACTCAAGGCGAAGGTACCAAGGACAATCCAAAAAAACAACACTGGATAAACAATGTCTAGGTCAGGCCAGAATACTGATCCAAAAGATATACAAAGGTACATAGGACAATCCAAAATCACAATACTGGTTAAACAAGGCAAAGGTCAAAACCGGAATAAAGATAACAAAATAGAATGCTCAGAATGAAAGTGTAATACTCACAATACCTCGCAAAGAGGCTATAGTGTGTGTGTGGCTTAAATACAGATGGTGTGAGAGCAGGTGTTCAGAATTAGTGTGATTGAGTCCGGGTATGGGAATTGTAGTTTAGAGGAGGCAAGACCAGGGAAGCTGTAGGCCACATGGAAGATGAACTGGGGAATGGGAATTGTAGTTCTGAGCACTCTAGGAAGGGGAAGATGTAGGTCTCTGGGAAGAGGAACTGAGACACGTTACAGAATCCCACCTCCAAGGCGCAGCTCCAGAGGCGCCAAACAGCAACACGCCACCGGACACCAAGCGACAGAAGACCCAGGCAGGAGACCGTAGCAGCAGAAACCAGAGCGGCGGAGGCTCCCCAGGGCGAAGCAGACGAGCAGAACAGGCAGGTGGAGGGAGGCTCGGCGGGCTGGAGGGCGGAGGCAGCAGCAGCGGACCGGAGGGACGAAGTAGCAACGGCTGGCCGGAGGGCGGAGGCAGCAGCAGCGGACCGGAGGGACAAAGTAGCAACGGCGGTCCGGAGGATGGAGACAGCAGCGACGGGCTGGACGACTGAGTCCGGGCAGGCGGAGGTCCGGCCGAGCAAGGTAGAAGCGAAGGCCGAGGCGGAGGCCAGGCAGGCGGCACCAGAGGCAGAGTCCAGGCCGACAAAGTCAGAGTCAATGGACCCGCGGGAGGCGGCCAGGCCGGAGGGGGCGTCGAGGGCTGAGGCAAAGGCGGACCAGGCACCGGAACCACAGCAGACACAGGAACCTGGAAGAACATAGCACAAACAGACACAGACAAACAGACACAGAGGGGCACAGAGACCGGGGCAGGCATAGACCCGGGGACAAACTCCGGAACGGGGACAGGGGCAGACACTGGCACGGAGACAGGGGCAGACACCGGCACGGAGTCAGGGTCAGCCAATGGCATTGGGACAGGGGCAGCCAATGGCACTGGGAGAGGAGCAGGACATGGCACTGGGAGAGGAGCAGGACATGGCACTGGGAGAGGAGCAGGACAGGGCACTGGGAGAGGAGCAGGACAGGGCACTGGGAGAGGAGCAGTGACCCAACTCACCACCAGATTTACCCATTTAACAGCAAAAACCCCGAAACCCATTAAGATTACTAATCATAATACTAGAAAATTTTTCTCTTTAAACAGACAACATGGCTTTGTACCTCGGCTTCTGTGCATTTCTGAATAGGGCTCGCAAAAGAAAACATGCTGAACCCTGTTGCCTGTAGCACAATGTTGGCAGCTGATTCATCTGAAAAACACGAGCAAAGTTAATTTTACAAAAAAGTTTAAGAGAATGCAATTTAAAAAGTGATATTATTTACCTTCAATCGACTGGTCCTCGGATTCCATAGGGGAGCTATGCCCTAGTGGTTTACCCCTCCCACGCATGCAGGTTCATCTGATAAATTTTGCATACACATCAACGCACCAGCCAATTGGGTGACCATGCCACCTTCAAATAGTAGACTCTGCTCCCTTTAGTCTTCAGCCGACTTAACTTTAGCTGCAACTTTAATAAATGATTTTCATTTGTGATTTGTTTTAGTCATCACATTGTTGTATTTTATTCTTCATTCGTCTTCATCATGCCTATCGAGCCTTAACCTCTGGCCTGCCATTGTCACCGTCGGGCACAGGATGGGGAGACACATGGGCCGGTGTTTCGTGTGCGGTCTTCCAAGCAAGGCCTGTCAATTGAGGGAGAGACATGAGGTTTTTTTCCACCCTGCCACGCCTCGCGTGTTGGAGGAGGTGGTGATGGCCCCAGTCTCTGAAGATGAGGGAGAGCTTCTGGGAGAGCGGGAGAATCTATCAGATCACTCCCCTCCCATTGAGGCTAAAGCTAACCTAGCATCTCTTGCAGAGCCTGCGTATAGCTCAACCTCCTCATCTTCCAATTCTGAGGTGGATTCTTAGGAGGAGGAGAGAGCAGCTGCTGCACGTCTCAATATCCCCTACCCACCCGCTGTGGCAGTGGGTGTGACAGGGACCTGGGGAAGCAGCTATTATGCCAGTCCCGCAACCAGGAAAAAGAGCCCCTCCTCCAACTCCAGGTTGGCCTCATCACCTTGTAGAGGCATCGTAGGGAGCTACTATGCAGGCCGCAGCACCAGTCAGCAGGTTCTTCCCTTCATGGCTGTGGCGGGGAGGACTTAGGCGGTGTCTCCGGGCATGCCTCATCTGGACCCCCCTCTCGCGGCTCACCTTGCCAAAGGGTCATCTGCATGGCTAGCAGACAAGAAGCCACTTCACAGGGAAACTAAGGAGGGGTCCTCATCTTCCTTTTCGGGACAAGGGCTATGTTATGTTTGCCCAGTCTGTGGAAGACGCATCCAATGTTGTACTCCTTTGCTCCGCAATCTCTTCCCTGATGCTTAACGCTCCTCTAACACCTGATGCGTTCTTTGGGAAGCCTTTGGCTGAGACCATAGAGGTGGCCAGGGAGGTGTAGTACGGGTGGACTTTTCCACTGTAGCAGTGCTATTCTTCACCCCAAGACACTCAGCATCGACCAGCAGAACCCGCCGCAGAGCCTGCACCAGAGCAAAGACCTTCAAACGGCGGTCAGCAGGGCCCTACCTGACCCCTGGCACCCATGGACACGCCAGCTTGCCCCAGGAGGGGACGGGGGAGGTGAAAGCCCTTTACGGGGGTGTCTCCGACCCCAAGGGATTTTTTCAATAAACAAAGCTACCCTCTGTGTCTGCCTGTTTGTCCTACTGTCCTCTCCCCCGGATGTTCACTCTATGCTTGGTGCTATTATTGTGTCTAGTCAGGCTTCTGTACACCCTAGCCAGTCAAATGTTTCCATTTCATGTCAGACGAGGTGTTTGCCGTGTTCGGTTAAACCTTTGTCTTGTGTTCATAACTCTACCAAAGGAGAGAAATTGAAACCTAATAGAGTAATACTTTCCTTCTAAACCTGATAAAATGAGCACGCTCATAAATAAAGGGTGTAATTCCTCTCACGCAAGCAAGTCCTTTTGCTGCCTGCTCTATGCTAGCTTTGGCTAGTGCCGAGTTGTTAGCTGGAGAGGGCCTGTGGCCAGTAAAGACTTAACCCACGCTCTCTGTGTCTCATGGCCCTTCTCCCATGCCTGTCAGCATTGGTGTTTGTGAAAAAGAGAAGGGAGGGGCTCCCCCCTGCTCACTGCTCGCTAATAAGCGCAATGGCGCCTCTCTATCGTGTGACACCATAGACATACAGAGTAAGAGAAAATGCCTCTCTTTTCCAGCCTTGTCTTCATTCATTAGCAACTAAGGAAAAAACTGTGGAAATGGAGATCAAGGGGTCTTTCTCTTTTTCTTCATATTTCTCCACAACCTCAACCCTGTGCTTAAGGGAGAATTGATACCTCCCCTTTACCCTTTCAAGATCAGCCCCCTTGGGCAACCCCAGCGGCGGTGTGGGCCTGCATAGAGTTTCGGTTATTCCCAAACTCGGTGACTCGACGGGCTGCTCGCCTGCTCTTTCATGTCCTCTATTCTCTCTACTTCTCTACGTAGAAAACGACGGGAGTGAGGCTAATCCTGGACCTGAGGGTCCTAAACAGATCCATAGCCAAGAGGAGCATTCGTATGCTCACAGTCAGACACCTGATGGAATGTATTCATCCGGGGCGATTACTGTGCCAGCATAGACCTGAAGGATGCCTTTTCTGGGAAAATGCTTCAAATACCAAAGGACACCATTCGGGTATGCCCTGGCACCACATGTGTTTACCAAATGTCTGGGGACAACCTTGTCCCCGCTGAGATGCAAAGGGAAAACAATTCCAGCCTATATACAGGTCCTTCTCAAGAAATTAGCATATTGTAATAAAGTTAATTATTTTCCATATTGTAATTATAAAAATTAAACTTTCACATATTTTCGATTCATTACACACCAACTGAAATATTTCAGGTCATTTATTGTTTTAATACTGATGATTTTGTCATACAGCTCATGAAAACCCAAAATTCCTATCTCAAAGAATTAGTAAATTTCATCTGACCAATAAGATAAGTGTTTGTAATACAAAAAAAAAAGAAAAAGTCAACCTTTAAATAATTCTGTTCAGTTATGCACTCAATAATTGGTCGGGAATCCTTTTGCAGAAATCACTGCTTCAATGCGGCATGGCATGGAGGCAATCAGCCTGTGGCACTGCTGAGGTGTGATGGAGGCCCAGGATGCTTCGATAGCGGCCTTAAGCTCATCCAGAGTGTTGGGTCTTGCGTCTCTCAACTTCCTCTTCACAATATCCCACAGATTCTCTATGAAGCTTTTCAGCAGATGGAAGCATGAAATGCTCTAAAATCTGCTGATAGCTAGCTACATTGACCCTGCCCCTTGATAAAACACAGTGGACCAACACCAGCAGCTGACATGGCACCCCAGACCATCACTGACTGTGGGTACTTGACACTGGACTTCAGGCATTTTGGCATTTCCTTCTCCCCAGTCTTCCTCCAGACTCTGGCACCTTGATTTCCGAATGACATGCAAAATTTGTTGTTGTTTTGTTGTGCTACTTCTCTGTAGCACAGGTCAGGCGCTTCTGCCGCTGTTTCTGGTTCAAAAGTGTCTTGACCTGGGGAATGCGGCACCTGTAGCCCATTTCCTACACACGCCTGTGCATGGTGGCTCTGGATGTTTGTACTCCAGACTCAGTCCACTGCTTCCGCAGGTCATCCAAGGTCTGGAATCGGTCCTTCTCCACAATCTTCCTCAGGGTCCGGTCACCACTTGTCGTTGTGCAACATTTTTTGCCACACTTTTTCCTTCCCACAGACTTCCCACTGAGGTGCTTTGACACAGCACTCTGGGAACAGCCTATTTGTTCAGAAATTTCAGCCTATTTGTTCAGAAATTTCTTTCTGTGTCTTACCCTCTTGCTTGAGGGTGTCAATGATGGCCTTCTGGACAGTAGTCAGGTCGGCAGTCTTACCCATGATTGCGGTTTTGAGTAATGAAACAGGCTGGGAGTTTTTAAAAGCCTCAGGAATCTTTTGCAGGTGTTTAGAGTTAATTAGTTGATTCAGATGGTTATGTTAATAGCTCGTCTAGAGACCCTTTTCATGATATACTAATTCTTTGAGATAGGAATTTTGGGTTTTCATGAGCTGTATGCCAAAATCATCAGTATTAAAACAATAAATGACCTGAAATATTTCAGTTGGTGTGCAATGAATCTAAAATATATGCAAATTTAATTTTTACCATTACATTTTGGAAAATAATGAACTTTATCACAATATGCTAATTTCTTGAGAAGGACCTGTAGATGATCTCCTGATTCTAGTCGAATCGTCTGCCACAGCCATGTCTCACACATGTGGCCTGCATAACAGACAGTCTATCTTGGCCTCCAGTTCAACACAGTTGCCATGACATACAGCAATCCTCACTCCAATGAAAAGAGAGGCACGGATGCACGAACTAGACTGCTGTCAGCCTTTACACACAGTCAGAGCTGGACTGTCTCTACTAGTAAAAAGCCGGGATGTATGTGTTTGGTCAGACAATAGGACGACAGTGGCCTACATAAATTGACAGGGGGGTCGAGATCCCCTGCGCTGCACCGCCTCGCGGTTGATCTGTGAACTTGGGCCCAGACTAATCAGTATTAGCGTCTCACATCCCAGGCTGCCTGAATGTGGTGGCGGACCTGATGTCCAGAGGTGGTCCACACTCTGGCGAATGGACCTTGCATGTGAATCTGATTCAAATGATTTGGAACAGATCTGACAGAGCTTAAACAGACCTGTTTGTGTCAAAGAAAAATGCACATGTGTCCCCTGTGGTTTTCTATTTAACATATAAATGCGTATAAATGCACCTGCTCTGTGATCAGAGGTCCGTTGAAAGCACAGAGAGCATCATGAAGAACAAGGAACACACCAGGCAGGTCCGAGATACTGTTGTGGAGAAGTTTAAACCCGGATTTGGATACAGAAAGACAAAAATCAGTCATATAATGCACAAATCTGGCCTTTGTGGAAGAGTGGCAAGAAGAAAGCTATTTCTGAAAGATATCCATGAAAAGTGTCATTTAAAGTTTGCCACAAGACACCTGAGAGACACACCAAACATGTGGAAGAAGGTGCTTTGGTCAGATGAAACCAAAATGAAACTTTTTGGCAACAATGCAAAACGTTATTTTTGGCGTAAATGTAACACAGCTCATCACCCTGAACACACCATCCCCACTGTCAAACATGGTGGTGGCAGCATAGATGGATAAATGGAGCCAAATACAGGACCATTGTGGAAGAAAACCTGATGGAGTCTGCAAAAGACATGAGACTGGGATGGAGATTTGTCTTCCAACAAGACAATGATCCAAAACATAAAGCAAAATCTACAATGGAATGGTTCACAAATAAACATATCCAGGTATTAGAATGGCCAAGTCAAAGTCCAGACCTGAATCCAATCGAGAATCTGTGGAAAGAACTGAAAACTGCTGTTCACAAACGCTCTCCATCCAACCTCACTGAGCTCGAGCTGTTTTGCTAGGAGGAATGGGCAAAAATTTCAGTCTCTTGATGTGAAAAACTGATAGAGACATACCCCAATCGACTTACAGCTGTAATCTCAGCAAAAGGTGGCGCTACAAAGTATTAACTTATTTTACACGCCCAATTTTTCCGTTCTTTATTTGTTAGAAAAGTTTGAAACATCCAATAAATTTCGTTCGACTTCATGAGTGGGTCCCACTTGTTGTTGATTCTTTACAAAAAATTACAGTTTTATTTCTTTATGTTTGAAGCCTGAAATGTGGCAAAAGGTCGAAATGTTCAAGGGGGCCAAATACTTTCGCAAGGCACTGTACGTCCAAGAGTCTGGTAGGACCAGGCTATCATGACATAGCATTTCAGTAAAAGGTATTCTTAATATATTTTAGATGGGCTTAACAGCAAGGTTTCAGAGTGGTTAAGGTAAGAGTTTGGGTAAGGCTTATGGTTAATGTAATGATACAAAGTACTGTCTGCATCATGCTACAATGGAGAGCAAAACACACACAAAGTGTTCGTCTGGATTTGAACTTGCGAACACGATTGGTTGATGAAAAGCTACCAGGAATGCCCAATGGGGGTCTGGGGCCTCAGGCCTTTGCTCATGTCTGGGTCAGACGGCGTGTCCCTGGCCCTGGGGCCCGTGGTCCCCTTTCCTCTCTGGGGCCCTCTTTGGCGGGGGTGGGGCACCCGAAGTTTCCCCCTTCTACCTCTCTCGTGATAAGGGCTTGCGGCTATCCCGTGGGGTGGGGCATGGCTGTCCTTGGGACATGTGGTCCCAGGTCCTTGAGCTTCCAGGGGGTTACTGGCCCTGGCCACTAGGGTTACTGCCTATGTGCTGCTGGGGTCATTGCATCGCTGCTGTTGCATCCCGCTCTTACTAATGAACTACATTCTGTGACAGACTTATGGACATACACACATACATATACACACACATACATATACACACATACATGTACACACACACGTACACACATATACACACACATACATATACACACACATACATATACACACACATACATATACACACACATACATATACACACACACACAAATTTAGGTTGTCCATGGTCATCAAAAGATAGAGTTACTCCTTATGCTTTTCATGAAGTTATCTATTTTGATCTAATGTTATTATTCTGGTTCTCCATGGTTGTGTTGGGTTGTTTATCTATTCTGCCTGACTGTTTCCTTTTAATTTATTTTCAATTCTTCTTAGTTGTTCTCTTTTTACAGCTATTTATTGCTGTTCGGCTGGCTGTTTTTTGTCCTTGTTTGTTTGTATTAAAGAAAGTAAATAAATAAATAAATAAAAATAATGATAATAAAAAACGGAATGCCCAATGGGCATTCTTGTGTCATAACGGGATAGGCCGAGCCGCAGCTGGAGCTTGCTCCCCTAATGTGCAATTGAGCCTACCAAAACTGGATTTGGCATTGGTTTTGGAAGCCCTCCAAAAGCCAACTTTTGAGCCATTGGATCAGCTGCCCTTGAGCATGCTATCCATTAAGACAGCGCTACTCCTTGCTTTGGCCTCCGCCAAGAGAGTGAGTGATTTATGTGCTCTGTCTATACACCCTGACTGTTGTATCATCAATGGTGATAACAGCAGAGCGGTGTGGAGGCCTAATCTGGCTTTTCTCCCCAAAATCATTTAAACCTTGAATAGGTCACGTGTGTCGGAGTTGAGAGCTTCCTCTCCCCCTCCCTTTGGGAGCGAAATGACACTGTCTGTGTCCCGTTAGGGCCCTGGCCATGTACGTGTCCAGAACTGCACAGATCAGAACGGGATCACAACTGTTTGTGTGTCACGGAACTGGGGCACTGGGACGTCCCCTGTCTGAGGGAAGTCTAGTGCATTGGTTATGTGAGGCCATCAAGAAGGCCTACAAAGCCTGCCCGTGCCTGAAGGTGTCAGGGCACATTCCACACAGGGTGTGGCAGCCTCTGCTGCTCTCAGAATAGGAGCAGGAGTGGAGGACATCTGTGAGGCGGCGTCATGGGCATTGCCATCACCTTTCATCAATTTTTATTTGATGGATGTCTCTTCAAGTGGCCTGGGTCCCTCTGTTTTTTGCTCTCGGTCTCTCCCTGAGACAAATACTCAGTGAATGGTTTTAGCTTAACCTACTGAGACATCCTACTAACACATTTTAACATTATGTGTTTTTTAACCCAGTTTCTCTCACTACGTAAGAAGAGGAGAAGTTGAATGTGTTTTTTGTTTTCAGCACTTTCTTCTTGGAGAGTGTTGGTAAATCAGATCTGTTTTGGGGTGCAATCATTGCATGAAACATTACTCCAGGCAGTGCTGTTTTCACAAACACACTGGCCTGTATTGCTCTGATTTCCAAACATTATTTGTTTCCTGGTCCCTGCGGTTGAAACACGCCAACTACCACAACAAAGTCCCTATTCCATACAAAGACCTGTCCCCTATCAGCCAATCACTGACAGAGACCCATCCCCTATCAGCCAATCACTGACAAAGACCCGTCCTTTATCAGCCAATCACTGACAGAGACCCGTCCCCTATCATAGAGAGAGACTGGAACTCAGGTAAGGTGTGATTTATCATGTTTGTGGGGCCCAACATTTCTGGATACAACACTGCAACTGACTGAAAACTAGTCTAATTAAATAATGCAGCATCAGCAACTGAAATATTAAATGTATCAGTTTTAAAATACCGCTAGAGAGAAACCATAGAAATGGAATGTATAGAAAAGCCATTCCAATTCAAAGCAATGTAGCAGAATGGTCAGAGCAGCAGTCATTTTTATGTGTACCATTCCAATGCAAAGATCAAGCGGCCTACTTCCGCATTAAACAGATTTGCATGTTGTGTCACCGTGACATCTAACAACGATCACCATTTTGTTTTGTACTAATTGAATGACCACGCCAAGCAGTTCAATGGCCTTCCTATCCATTCTATTTCTATGAGAAAAACTTAATTGGCCTACATTAATGCAGCACATTAATTACATGAGCACATGCATTGGCAACACCTCTGTGTATTATAGAACCAAATGCAGTTCACAATTCACCCTATTTTCATGATTATTTACTAACTGTTTTTTCAGGAAAAAAGAAAGAGGAACCAGACAGTAACTAAACCACACAGTAAGTAAAAAAAAGACAGCAAAGGAAAGTTTTACTTCTGTTTTGAAACTACATATTATATAATTGTTATAGAAAAAAATTGTTATTTATAGTGTTTCTGCTTATTACTGTAATATTCTGTTAGTACATTCCCAGAAACATTCTACTGCTCTGAAATGACTGATGTTGTCATTGCTCTAATCAAAGAAACAGTGTAGACAATGGCTGTTGATCTATGCCAATGTTGAGTTTGACAATGATGACTGGTGGCAAATGAGATTGAAGGTCTCTATGTCAATAAAGATACCACAAATTATAATGATTCCAGAAACAAGACAGAGGACGTCACCCCAAAAAGACCTCTGTCTACAGACCCAGGTACTGAGAGCTCAAAGAGGAGACCTCTGTCTACAGACC
>JACXGM010007195.1:0-12867 GCA_016801145.1 Umbra pygmaea | reverse complement strand
GTTCTCCCACTGGCCGGGATCATAGTCCTGTTAGTCTACTATTACACAGTGATCACAGAGAGGGACCAGCGCCAAACAAAGTTCTCTGTAGTAAATCAGCTACAATGTATTATTTTTTTATTCATATTTTCTTTAAGAAATTTTTGAAATGTTTGAGAAAGATATGATTGATGGTATGTTATTTGATTTTTGATGTTCTAATCCTGGAATGCAACCTTAAAAATTCAAAGATTAAAAAAGTGTACTTTGCCCACTTTTATTCAAGAATAAATTATCATTGTTACTTTTTAGAATTTTCGCTAAAATGTTTTTAAAGTTTTGTTAGTGGTCTATAATAGTGATTTATTTTTACTTTATCCATGCCCTCTGAACTAGCATTATAAATTAATTATCAGTTTGCACTAAAACTAGGCAAATTCGATTAGCATGAAAACATATCCCAGAGAACGGTTCACTTGGTACCAATGTGTTATTAACCCTTAGGATCATTTTGCGCCGGAGTTAAAACAGAGTTAAAATGTGCTGTGCCTTTATTTTCTTCACACATACTGGAGTGTTTGTTTCTTACAAGCAACTCTGTACACATAACCTTTTGCCGGTAAAGCTGTGGAACATCCAGGTGCAGCGGCGGTCGCTGGATCTTAATTTGGGGGCGCTGGCTCATAGTACTGTCCGAACTGGAGGAAACGGAACGGTATTGCACATTATCGCACAATGGGTTTGGTGTGTTGCGCACCGTTCCATTCGCTCCGGTCCCGAGCGTAACATGAGCCCGTCCTCCCCAATTAAGATCCACCGACCGCCGCTGTCCAGGTGCACTTTTGCAAACTCCTAACATGCAGAAATGTATTTTGGACAGCAGTGGATTCCTCTGAGCCGTCTTCCCAAAAAACTCCATTCTTTTTTGTCATGGTTGAGGTCATGCCTGGCTTGAGCCATCAGTGCGCTTTTGATGTTACTGTGGTACTGTTTGTTTCAACTGGACATTTCCATGACATCTCTAATCACCAGTCCGTGTGTGTGTAATTGTCCAATTAGAGTCTGCACACCTATCATTCCATCTCAATTAGCATTTTGTTTGTACACTGAGGAACAAGCTGATATTAAACAGTATCACACTGGATTACCAAATTTGCCTACTTTCCCAATAAAAGCATTACATTTTCAGTGTTTTAGATCCTGAATTTAAATGCAAAAATGGCAATCATTGTTAGAAATTGAACTTGGTAGTAATTAATCCAAGTAATATTGTATAAAAACGATTAGAGTGGCTATTGTGGTCATGTGATTCCTGAGTGGTGTCTTTGGAAGATATTGATCATGTGATTCCTGAGTGGTGTCTTTGGAAGATATTGAGGGGAGGGAGGGAATAGACCAGCTCATGAGCTACATAAATACTCATACAAGGAACAGAAGAACTGGAGCCAGAGTGGTGTAAGTGACATTTCACAAACTTAAAGGGAGAGCAAAAACAAAATTTGATGAAGCTATTTTTTTTCATTGAGTTTGTGGTTTAAGTCTTTATTGGTCATTTTAGTTGTGTCCTTTTGACACTGAATAGATCTCATTGAGAATTTTTATTTGATATATAGAACTCATTTTTGGCCAAAATGTCACTTACGCCATTCTGGCTCCAAGCCCTTGAAATGCCCAGTCAAGTCTTACTAAGGACCCTAACCTGTTGAAGGTCTTGTTCTGTAATATGTGAATAAAAGAAGTGTAGTGAAAGTAAAAAAAAAACTGTAATATATTTTCACTGAATTTGATTAAAAAAAGGAACTAAGTCTAGTCAAATACTTTCAAACCTTGCATTACTGAGAATAGTAATATTAATTAAATATTGTTTGTTTGTGGGTTCATGTGATAGATATATGTATAAAATGTTTATTATCACAAAGCTTACTCTATATGTACACTACAGCAATTTACAATATATATTTGAAGTGCAGCTCATGAGATTAAAAAAACACTAGACCATATTAATATACCTGTATAAAAATCTATGTATTGTGCTTTATTTTTAAGGAACATTCAACATAAGATAAGTGGACTGAAAATTTTATTAAACTTAAAACTCCTCTTCCACTAACAGTCAAAAGTTTATTTGTTTTCGTTTAGTGGTGGTGTGCGTTGCACAGAGTATAGACTGTCATGGTGGGTGTGTGAGTTAAGAGAGGGAGACCCAGAAGCATCACAATGTTTGTTGGCAATCATATTTATAATCCAAGTGTCCAGGGAAATGCATATTCTGATAGCGCTGAGGTTTCTTCAACAATGAGAGTACTATGGAATGATAACTAGAAGTGTGCTCTTGTAGTGGCATATACACTAAGATAACAGGAAAAATCAACTGATCTCTAACACTTGAAACAAAACACCCAACACTCACGTGAAGCAAACCATGACCTTCTTGAATGTCAAACACAGAATACACATGTGAAGTAATCAGACAGCAACAGGTTCTTGCGAACACAATGCCCAACGCTCTCCTCTTGGTCTGGGCTCATTATAGAGTGGAGGTTACTCTCAAATAATACAAGGCTGATTGTAATCACTAATCATGCAGAATACATAAGGTAACTCCCAGCCTAGAGCAATAGGAAGACAGCCCAGACCAGGAAGAGAGGCGTGGTTAACACAAAGGGAAACACAGGAAATAAGGAAAACTCAAAACAACATGCAATCTACGGAAGGGACATGAGGGGGAACTGAAACATAAGAAAACCCAAGAATTAACCAAAAGATACAGGGAGTCCCTTACTCAGTCCAAAATTGGTCATAAACGCCAGCCCCCCCTGGCCTGGGCGTTACAGTACCCCCCACAAAGGCCAATACTGGGGTGGCCAGAACAATAGGAGGGGCCGAAGGGCCAAACACCCCCCCATATCAGGAATCCCCTTGCAAGGCAGTCATCCAGGCAGAGGGTCAGCAGGCAGTCCCAGAAGGCCTGGCAGGTAGGTAGGCCAAACAGATACAGGGAGTCCCTTACTCAGTCCAATATTGGTCATAAATGCCAGGGCCCCCTGGGCTGGGCGTTACATAGATGTCACGATGTGGTTGTGTGTAAATTGAAGGAGGGAGTTCGAGGCAAGGCAGAAGGTAGATAAATAGAAATTTACTGGAGTGATGAGTCCAGGCAAGGTACAAACCATACGTAGTTGCAGATGAACATGAGTTGTGTGCAGCACAATGGTAAATATATAGATAGAAGAAGAGATAGAAACTGAAACAAAACTGCACTCTTTTCAGAACATACATAAATATTATACCTTCTGGATGTTCGTTACCCACAGCAACAGTTCTTCAACAGAAATCATTGCCCAACACCTTCCTCTAGTTTGGCCACCGTTTATATAGCACTACTCCCTATTTAAAGGACAACTCCGATGCAATAAAAGCTACGGGATAATAACACATTAATACTGAGTTGACCATTCTCTGGGATATGTTTTCATGCTAATCGAATGTTCCCAGTTTTAGTAAGAACTGATAATTACCTTATAATGCTAGTTGTGAGGGCATGGATGAAGTAAAAATAAATCGCTATTATATACCACTAACAAGGCTTAAAATAGAACCACACTTCCACGGTAGCATAATGAGGGTCCCTACATGCAAACTAAAGCATTGAGAACTTCGAAAGTGTACAGACAGTTTATTAGAAATATAGTTTAAAAGAAAGTACCGTTTGTGTATACAGCCAGGCATCATCTTCGGAAAACGGACTCGACCAGTCGAATCACAAACGCTGTGCTATGTGAGCTGAACTGTGACTTAGAATATTCAATGGCAAGAGGTTTTGCGTTCATTCATGCAGATCAATGAGCAAGACTTACAGCTGGTGATGTGAACTAAAATCAAACACAATTTGCTTACAGTTCAGCTCACGTAGCACAGAGTTTGTGGTTTGACTGGTCGAGTCTCTTTTTCCTCTAGCTTCACAAATACTTGGACAGATCTGTGGTATGGCGAGAAGTGTGCACATGGTTCATCCAACCGCGTCTCGGAGCCACTGATTTTTTTTTACACTGCGAATCCAACACGGAAGCCTTTAGTCGCATCATGCATGGGATGATTATGCTCACCAACTATACTTAAGCGATTGAACACACAGGCACTCGATCTGGACACAAGGAGTTGCTGGAGAGCGACGTAGCAGGATAGATAATCTGATTTAACTAATCCAAATCCCAGGCAGTGCTATGCAAATTTTGTGCCTCATGCAGGAGGCTCGGGGAAAGTCACAGAACGCATAGTCAGGCTTGTACCCATGTCTATCATGACGTAGAATATCGTGCATTGCAGCGACTTAGCCAAGACCACATGGACCCCCAACACATCAGATTTTGAAAAAAAATCACGGCACACTTGAGGAGTCCTCACGGCACACTAGTGTTTCACGGCACATGGGTTGAAAACCTCTAGTCTAGTGTAATTGAACATAATTGCCCTTTGTCGTATAGCCTGTGGCCTTGTTTCATGAATTCTGCGATATCAGCCCTTCAGAAACACCCAGAAATACCAGCGCATTTCACAGTCATTGTGGTCCAGGAAAGAATTTGGATAGAAGCATTTATTTGCAGGCATATATTGTATATGACCTATATATTTTTCCAAGCATTTGTTTTGGTTTTTGAAGTTATCCTAACTTCTAAATGTCAATCTAATAATGTTTTTTCTCTCAAGCACAAATTGCCCTAGAATTAAAAGTTGTTTGTGACGTCCTCGGAGACCACCGGAGCCAAAACTCCCCGCCTTCCCATCAGTCATGAACGCACCTTCATAATTAGATCTAAATCACCCGAGTACTGACACCTGTTACCTCTGGTCTGTATATATACACCCACACCCCATTACCTCTTTACGAGGTATTGTGAATTTATTCCATTCTGAGCGCTACAAAATATATTGTCATCTGGTCTGACCTACTGCATAGTTGTATTCACCCTGAGTTTCGGATTATCCCTTTGGTACCTTTGTCTGTTTTTTACTCCTGCCTAGTAACCGGATCCCTGCCTGTTTGACTACCTGAGTTCCCGTCGTGATTCCTGCCTGTTCTGAGAGCCCCTCTTGTGTACCGACCTCTGCCCGTCGGACTACCCAATTCCAAGTCCTGTCCCTGCTTGCCTTGAGAGTCCTGCAGGTTACCAGTCCTTGCCTGTCAATAGCCTGTTATTATTCTGCCTAGCCTACGCCTGTTTTCTCTACGTCTGCTGATCAGATCGTTTGCCCTATTGGTGGTCAATCTAAGCTACATTAAAATTGTATTGTGGAATTATTCTGGTGTGTGTCTGTTCGTTACATTGTTCTTGCGCCCAGTTTGGTTTTGTTTGTTTCCAATGTAGTGACAGGTCAGTGTTCTTGTGAAATATTAAAAAGTCTGCTAATGCATATCCACTAAATGTAAAGGCTGACAATTTGCTTAAAATATACTTGACTAGTCAGTATATAATTCTCTGTTTCATTTGAATAACTTTGTTTCAATATGGCAACATGAAACATCCTACAGTATTGCTGTGATTAATTCACTGACAGACATCCATCCCCTATCGGCCAATCACAGTGCTCATTCATGGAACCTTGCTTCATCCATAGCAACAGGGGAAACAATACCCTTACTTAGAGTATAGGTTTTCAGAAATCCTTAATAAAAGTTGGTCTCAGCAGCTCTGTGAATATGCTTTAAGATGAAACTCTTAGCTAGAAACATTTACTGCTTTTTAGGAGTCCTGTTAGTGGTAAGATAACATGTTTTGTGAATACAGCCCAGTTAGTTGACAATCCCTGTGTGTGAGTCTGTAAATTGTGTGCCTGTGATTGAGGCTGATCCCTGTTGCTGCGTCCCACAGGTAAGGCGACGACAGAGGTGGGAACCACCCATGAAGGGAGGAAAATGTGGGGCACTCATCAAAAAGGCAGGGTCGATCCCAATCAGAATTTTCCTCTAGTGTGTTTATTTCCCCAGTACATCGGGCCATGTCGAATTTATTGTTTTGCCTCCCTCGGCATACGACAATGACCTTACCTACTAGTGGTGATATTCTTCAGACCCCGGAAGGAACTTTGGGATTCTTTCGGATTCCCCCTGTGATGTCACTCCCTTCCCATGGACTGATACAGACTGGAGTCGGAGAGCAAGGCCTCTGGGTCATGTTTGTTTTGTTGTATTTTTTAAGTTGCATTTCCTACTGGCGACTCAGTGCATTCAGCTGCTATGAGGGTCGTGTTTTCAACATTTGCTGCGCTGAGATGTGTTTTTGCTCTGTGTGAACCATTTGTATCATTGCTAAATAATGTGTACCCTATTGTATTGTATGCCTTAAATAAGTGGCTGTGGGAAGGTCTAGTGGCCTGTTATTTACATGCGCCTCCTATACATAGTAAGGAGGGTAAAGGGAACGTACTGTGCCAGTGTGCGTGTCTTCTTATTGTTTATTAATTATACAATACTTTTGCCTGTTTCTCTTCTGTTGGGGATCTTTAAGAACCCGATGTTGGTGACACAAAAACTAACCAGATATTAGTAGACAAGTCACATTTTTATTTTGGAAGATGAACTCATGCCTAATTATTTGTCTTCCTGCTTATTTGTTCATAATCAATTTGTAGTGGGATAAGTCTGTCAGGACTCTCAGGGCCTTGTTTTAAAAATCTAAAAACGCAAGTATCAAACGCGAAACGCAAGTGACATTCTGGGGGGGGGGGTCCCGGGCGCTGTTGCTTTTATGCTGGCGGGATAAATGACGTTTGTGCTCGATGCTAATCTAAAATTGGTAGGTCTGAAGTAGCTACATTAGTCAGGTGTGGTTTGGGTGTAACGTGCAATAAACCAATCAGATCATCATCTCACATTCCCTTTGGCGGATTGCTATTATAACAGCGGATTGCCAATTTACAAAATGTAAATAAAGAAATGTCAGAACGACATTAGATGTTTTGGGCTGAATCACAAGGTTATGAATGCATGGTGATATTTTTGCAATGTAGTCTAACATTAGACAGAGATGACTTTGTTACCTCACTCTTCTGTCAAATAAGCCCTCCTCTCCCGGAGGCATTTGGGTTAAGTGGCAATGGCAAATACATTTCAACATCACATCTCTGTAACGTCCGGCCCTGGGTGGGATGGATCCTGGACTTTCTCCCTTTGAGTTGCTCCCCTATGTGTATTGTTCCCAGTGTGTATACATTATGTTCTTGGTGTTTTTCAGTGCTATACACAGTGGTTTAGTTTGTCCATTTATTTTCACGTGTCCTTTTTCAGTTACTGCCCTGTGTGTTCTTGTTTAGATTTCTGTCCTGTGTGTTTTAGTGTTCAGGTTTCTGCCCCATGTGTTTTGTTGCGTTTAAGTTTGCCCTTGTGGCTGTCTTATGCATTACTTGTGTTATGTTCTTCCTGTTGACGTCATTGTTGGTATGTTCACAGGTGTTTTGTGTTAGCCTCATTTGTTTTAGTATTTTGCCCTTGTGTGTCCTCCTTGTCCCTGTCGATTAATGTTCCTGTTAGGTTGTGCCGTTCTGTTCTTTGTTCACGTGTCTCGTTTTGCCCCACGTGGCAGTATTGCTTTCAACCAAGTGGTTGTTAAATAAACTACATTGGTATTACATCTCCTTCGCGCCTGCCTCTTTATGCGTTCTGAAAGGTGAACGTGACATCTCCTTAAGTCTAATATTTCCTCATTTATTTCATAAACACATCCATGATTCTTGGAAATGTTGTGTGTTATCCAAACACCTGAAGCAGATTTTCAGTGTGCCGAATGTTCGTTCAATTAGGATACACTGCGTGTTTGTGTGTTTTTTCGATTAAACAGCATTTCATGCACTGTTGCTGCATCATAAATGGTGCCATCTGCCATGTCTTTAACGGATAGCCGTTGTCCCCTTCACGGCCACCCATCCACCATTCCCCTCAAAGATGGCAAGATTGACAGAGTTTGCCAGTATGAATGAGTCATGAGCCGCTTTCTGACTGCAGGGATTTTTGCAGTTCCTAGAACATAACGTTCCTATAACCCTTTTTTTCTTGCTTTCCGATAGAAGAAATTGCGGGATTATTTAGTTCCTCGCACCGCAGTTCCTATAACCTTTTTAGCTCCTACTCCAGAGCAGGGTCTTTCCATTTTCCCTTTTCCTAGGTCCACGTTGATTGGTCCAACTTAAATTACACCAGTCACTCGCTTTGTTTGTCTGTTGCGTATAATGCTACATATCATGCTGGAGCCTTCGTCTTTTGTGTTTCTGTGTTAAGTAGCTACTCAATTTCTATGAATCCAGTCTAGTTTTTAAACGCCGCGGTTCGAACTCCGTTATTAGGACATTATCATCACAAAATTATTTTTTATAAAATTGTAAAATTTTCAGCCTCGTAATCTGAAAGAACAGCAAGCCGTGGTAGGAACCCAGCACTACTTGGGCTGAAAACAACCAGATCATCCGCATACATAAGATGATTTATACACTTATCTCCAATCATACACCTAGTGTTACAAACATTAAACTGTGAAATGTTGTATGTAGCGCTACACTAAAGTCTAGTGACGACGCTATAAAAGCTTGTTGCGGTGCTTGCGTCGCGCCCTTATCCCTCCTACCAGTTCCTATGGCCACTTGACCAGTGCGAATGCAAAGAGCAAAACCGGTTTTGGGGGAGAGTAGTTAGTAGAACTGTTTAGAAGTGGACTGTTCCTATAACTACGTTCCTGTAACTACTTGGTCGGAAAGCGGCTATGGTTTGAGCCAGGGTAATTTGTGTGAGCCACACATAATTTGGGTAATTGTGTACACTAGATGTATGCCTATTTTTTTTCTTCAGACACCACAATGATTTCCCTCTTGTGATAATATTTTCCCTTCTAGTTATATATGGGTTGCAAAAATGGGAACTGCTGCATCTGTGTAGAGAGGAGCAAAGTGTATGCGTGTTGTGCACACGCTACATTATGGCCAAGCATGCGCCCGTAAAATAGTATCCGAATAACAAGCCACTGACTTTTAACCAAATTTTTCCTGGTCTGTGGCAGAACTGTTTTTGGGAACTGCAAATAAGCACCAGGGAACGTTTGCGCCGGAACACGCCTCTTTTTACTGATTCGCCCCCGGGAGTGCAAGTTCATTCCCTAATTTACTGACACGCGTCTGTGTAGGGAAAAGTCCACTGTGCGTCGGGTGCAAAATAGGAATGATACATGCGTCGGTGTAAAAAGTAAATTGCACTGGGTGCAAGATAGGGCAAATTGTGTTGAATTGGTCAGTTTTACATTTGTAGTACAACCTTTAAGTTCTCAGTCCAGTTACAAAAACAAAGAACATTGAAATAATGCAGCCTTATCAACTTCTGGAGATGAAGACATCATGCATGCTTGTGCACACACACAAACACACATACACACACACACACACACACACACACATATTAACAGTAGTTTGCATCACCTGCAGCCTGGGGTGCCAAGCTTCAGTGGTGCAGTTGAGTCCAGGCTCTTGTAGTCAGGTTGACACACACAATTATGGATCTGATGAATAGTGCAATATTATAGGATGGCCTTATTCTTTATAGTAATTTACAGTTTGCTTGTCCAATTGGCTGCTATGACTGCATTGTCTACTCCCTGGTCCTTTTCCACTCAAGTGAAAATATAAATATATATATTTTTTAAAAATGTGACTGATTCCTCTACATTATTCTCAAGTATCTGCTGATATTGAATGGAATCCATGCGACCCTAAACTATAACAACATTCCCAGTAACGGCACTGGTCACACAGCCCCACAGCGTGATGGAACCTCCACCAAATTTTACTGTGCGTAGCAAGTGTTTGTCTTGGAGCGCTGTGGTCTTTTACCTCCATGCATTACGCCCATTTTTATGACCAAATAACTCTACCTTTTTTTTATCAGTCCAAAGCACCTTCTTCCAAAATGAAGCTGGCTTGTCCAATTGCGCGTTTGCATACCTCAAGCACCTCTGTTTTTGCCATGTGTGCAGAAAAGGCTTCTTCCCTATCGATCTCCCATCCAGCTTCTCCTTTTGCAAAGTGCACTGAATTGTTAAACGATGCACAGTCACACCATCTGTAGCAAGATGATGTTGTTGTAGGTCTTTGGAGGTGGTCTGTGGGCTGTTTTTGACCGTTCTCACCATCTATCGCTTTGTCCTCTCCGATATTTTACTTGGCCTGTCACTTCTGGCCTTAACAAGAACTGTGCCTGTGGTCTTCCATTTCCTCAGTATGTTCCTCACAGTAAACAATGACAGCTTAATCTCTGCAATAGTTTTTTTTGTAGCTTTCCCCTAAACCGTAATGTTGAACAATCTTATTTTTCAGTAATATGAGAGTTGTTTTGAGGCCATCATGTTGCCACTCTTCAGAGGAGAGTCAAAGAGAACAACAACTTGTAATTGGCCACCTTAAATACGTTTTCTCATGATTGGATGCACCTGTCTATGAACTTCAAGGCTAAATGAGCTCACCAAACCAATTGTGTGTTCAAATTTAATCAGTGCTAGGTGGTTGCAGGTATTCAAATGACAAGTTGTGCACACATCTGGGAGTTTTGTTCGATTCTTCGTTAGGTTTTCACTCACACATCAGTCATACTGTTAAATCTTGTTTCTTTCACTTGTGGAAAATTGTTTGTATATGCCCCTCTCTTAACTCTGGAGATGCAGAAACTGTTATCCATACATTTATAACCTCCAGATTGGACTACTGTATAACTCCTTATACAGTTACTGTGTAACTCCTTATACAGTGGCCTATCCACCAAAGCTATACATCACCTTCAAATGGTACAAAACTCTGCTGCTCAAACCCTTACATTAAAAAAAAAACCTGCACATATCATTCCTATCCTTTTCCAACTTCACTGGCTTCCTGTGGTCAATCGCATCCAGTTTAAACTTTAAGTCCTAGTTTAAATAGCCTGTTAAGGCCCTGCACCAAAATACCTTGCTGAGTTGGTGCAACCATATGTTCCCGTTCGGACCACTACATCTAGCAATGAAAAACTGCTTTGTTGTACCCAGATATAAACTCTCTACTGTGGGTGGTAGGGCTTTTAGTGTTGTAGGCCCTAAGCTATGGAATAAGCTGCCCTCGGATCTTCGTGCCCTCCCTAACCTACAGACCTTCAAATCTCAACTTAAAACTCATATTTTCACTACGCTCAGCAAATAATTATCTATCATTTTATTTCTCTGCCCTCCATGTTGTGTCTTTTTTGTTTGTTGTCTCCATTTGCTTTTGGTTTGTTCTAATAATAAGCAGACTGCCTGTCCTTCTATCTGTTAACTGTTTGCATCATTTTGTGAAGCAACCTTGGGTTCTTGAAAGGCGCTATAAAAAATAAACATATTATTTTTATTATTATTATTATTATTATTATTTATGGACCTCTCTAATTTCATTTTGATGTATATTGCACATTTTATGTTAATTCAATTAACCTATTTTCACTACTAAAAAATTACTGTCTTGTCCAGTTATTTGATAGATCAAAATGAATTGCTGATCCAAACACCCAATTATTTATAAATGACAATCATGGAAATGTTCAGGGGTGCCTAAACTTTTGTACAGGAATGTATATCATCACTGTGTTGGAAATATAATCAAATAGACATAATAGTTGAACTAAAAGTAGCTTACAAGTGTACAGTATTTTGAAAACACTGTTATCATACCATATTCGAGTTTGCCTAATTTTGACTGTCTTTAGGGGCAGGCTTGGTGGCCAAGTGGATAGCACTGTGGCCTCACAGCAAGAAGGTTCTTGTTTCACAGCAAGAAGGTTTGAACCCCGGTCGTCCCAGGCCTTTCTGTGTTGAGTTTGCAGGTTCTTCCTGTGTCTGCGTGGGTTTCCTCCGGGTGCTCGGGTTTCCCCCACCATCAAAAAATATGCGAGTTAGGTTCTCCAGTCAGATCCCCTGACGAAAGCACTGGCTTAGATCTGGAGTTGGTCCCTGGGTGCTGTAAAGGGCTGCCCACTGCTCCCTTGAGGGTGGGTTAAATGTAGAGAATGAATTTTGCTACATGTATTTGTATGTGACAAATAAAGTACCTTTCCTTACCTTTCCATTATAAAGCAGTTTATAGTTGTTAATGTTGTGTTAAAAGGTACTAGATTCAAACATGTTATTGCACAAGTTTCATGGCTTTATCACCATCCAGCTCGGTAAACATTTTCATGGTAACCACACGTTTGTCTCAATGACATCATGGATTTGCACCAATCAGAGGCATCACTGTGGGATTGTTTAGAAATGTAGGTAATGGAGTACTTTGTGATTGGAGGAGCTTGACGCGCCTTCTAGCCCTTGTCCAATCACGTACGAGGTCATGGGCATGATTCATACAGCAGCAAGATATTTATGTAGTATTATTCGTGATGGACCTTTTCCTGCATTTCCTGTGTTTTTGCTTCGCGATTTACAATGGCTGGACGGCGTCTCGCATTCAACTCCCCTCCAACTCCTCTGCATGGACGCGATCAACCCCTTTTATCCAGTCCGCAGGCCGGCGAAAATAAACTGGTGCTATCAGTGGGATGTCTCGTCAGCTAACTCTGCTTGGTGCCGATGTGAATAAGCAGTTCACGGTAGTAAACTCCAGATTGCTGTCCATAGAGGATAGTTTGGCTGCTTTGCAGTCAAAAAACTGTGTGCAAGGCACTAACACCAAGAAGAGAAGACAGGTCCAAAATCCTAAAATAGCGGTAAGAATATCTATATAGGCCTTAGCTTTCTTCTAAGTAGTCCAAGTTAAAAGTAGCGAGCAGAACCAGTGTAAGTTGCTTAATAAAAGTGTATTTTTTGCTCTTTATTTACAGGAAGCAGTACGCCGTGTTCACAATTCGGAGACAAA
>JACXGM010007194.1:0-23312 GCA_016801145.1 Umbra pygmaea | reverse complement strand
TAGGGTGACCAGATGTTGACAGTCCCGATTTTGAGTTGTGTGTCCCGGGTCCCGACAAATGCCTGTCGGGATGCTAAAATGTCCCGGTTTACACCAACCACTATGAAATTGTCACGGTTGTCAGCGATTACATAGCAGACATGGTCTTATTATAATCTGTCTGTGTCTAAAAGTCTGACCTGGGCTGGAACCTGTTCACGTTAAAAAGCGTGTGCGTGCATGCAAAGTGTCCCAGTTTTAGTTCCGGGAAATCTGGTCACCCTATACCTAGCTCAAAATGGAACATACTGATCAAATTTCTGTGAGCCATGATTTTTTAAATTTTTTTGTCATGTTCATCCAATTGTACACAAACAAATCCAATGTAGATAATGCTAACCAACTCCTTGCCTGTGCTAGTGCTACACCATGTGGCTTGGCTCGTTTTTCCAGATGATTTTCGGGATAATGAATAGAACATTTCCAAAACACCTTGGTCCATGTGAGTGTTGAAACTTGGACAATCTAACAAACAGAGGTAATCATCTTCTTGGCTGGAGATGGTTGAAAGCAAAAATTTTGCCCTGTCCCACTCCTTACCACAAACATTTTCTGTCTTTGGAGCCATTGCTGGGAAGTTTGCAAAACCACCACCAGTGCGAGTTCGTCCTAGACTCAACAATAGCTTCACCGGTGGCCACTAACTATAGCAGCAGCTTAATTCACCTGATAACTTTCCTGTCTTTGCCGTACTACTTCCTCACTGTATTCCGACTCAAACATGTATGGTTGGATATTAGCATTCAATAACAATAGATCACATTTGAAATCGTCCAGCTCTTTCGATATTTCATCACTTTCAATAGACATTGTCGAAAACAAAATCCCTCTCCAACTCTTGTTTTTTAGCTAATTATTTAACGGATTATCCAATAAATAAAGCAATAAAATGTTGTTATCCAAACAACTTGATTTAGTCAACAGAACGCCTCCCATGAATATAGCCAGAGAATGTCTAATAAGGGGAGAACGTCCAGTCTGAAAACTTCCGGCTTCTGAACTGGTTGCAGTTTCACTCTGGTTCTATATGAGGGTGCTCACGGGAAAGTGCAGAATGAATGGAGGTCTATGGAGCTATACCCCTCAAAATCTGCTTTTCTCTGGCTATAATATTTTGTCTTGTAATTTGAATGTTGCTTTCGAAAGGGGAGGCAAATAAAATACACACTGCTGGGTGTTAGATTTTTTTATCTAAAAAGCTTTTATCATATGGCCAGAGATACTGCTTTATTGCAAGCTCAGAGTCACTTCCTTTTTTTCTCTCGAGGCATCGACAGCACAGCTAATGGGTTAGGCTCTCCCTGTCAATACACATGCTAGAAAGAGTTTTGGTTTGCTAATGTTTTAAAGACCACGGCGAAATATTCACATTAGACATTCTTTGCTGATTACGCTTTGGATGCCATCAAGTGGGATCTTTGGTCATAATCAGTCATTCACTGACTAATCAGCATTCATTAGCAGAATGCTAGTGTGTTATGGGCAACAACAACTCAACCTGTAAGAAATCAAAAGGACATAAGTACTTGTTCATTCAACTTTCGACCTATAATCCATGTGGAAAACTTTCTCAATGACAATCTGACAAAAGAGTTAAATTTAGCCGTCTAGCTCCATAGACACCCATTGATTTTGCACTCGCCCGTGATCACCCCAAGTGGACCTCTGGTGGAACTGCAACCAAATACAGTACAATAGGGCTCAATAGGGAGTGAACAGGCTCTCCGTAAATGGGCTCTGATATAGCTGTTGTTTCAATAATGTGGCCAGTAACGTCACCGGCCATATTTCTGGATACTTAAGGTGGCGTAGTTGGGAATTACAGAAAGCATTGAGGTGTTTTGGTGACTGTCATGTCATGACCGGCACAACGATCTTGAGGTGTTTAGGAGTCTGTAGTGTTCCTTTAATGTCTAATGTTTTGCAAGAAACCAATTTTATAGCTGGTGGACAGGATGGTCTAGCCCCCCCTTACCTAGCTGATAATAAATTATTGCTATATTATAATCAAAGAACACTTGCAACAGCTTGAAAACCTCCATCACACAAAACAGGCTGAAATTCAAGGGAGTTTAGAAATGCACATTCTTAAACAAATAGGGCATTTTACCAATTTCAGAGTTAGACATTATAGTACACAATATTAGCGAGTGAAGTCAGCAAAAATGGGCTATCAGGTAAAATGGGCCAAATAAGGTTGTTTCGTCATATCTTTTTAATTTTATACAGCTAATCACAATAACTGATCTTGCATTGTTCCTTCAACACTTGTTGACATGTAACAATACTTTTGATTGGTCTGAGGTTTTTAAGGCGGGCAGGGCAGGGTTTTACACAAGGGGGTAGGCTTGGATCCGGAAGTTGAAGCAGCCTTGGGTGGATCCTGATGCTACCTGGCTATCACCTCACGTTAGCATTCCATAGACTCCCATTCATTTTAGGGTCACTTTGACAGTGAATAAATTTACATCTGAAGTGTTTAAAGACTCTATTTGTCGATTGTTTATTTCTAAAGAAACAGGACAATGTATAAAAAGCTCCATTACCTTGTATCTCACGTTATGGCCCTATAGCAGCCGTTTTTGGGAAAATATGCTAACTGTTGTGTCATAGCCATGCAACTTTCTGTCGCACAGTAGAGAAATTATGCTGCGTTTGTTTATCTTTCCGAGTCAGAGCTCCGAGTCAGAGCTCGGAACGTTGCGTAGCAATGCGCACCACACGCCCCCTTTTACTCGGACATCCGACTTTCCCAATCGGAGAACTCAGAGGTGACCGAGTAGGAATTCCGAGCAGGAATACAAGATGGCTGTGCCCTGTGACTTGTAAACATGAATTGTTTTCATAGTTTTTGGACCACTTTGGTTATTTAAATGACAATTTCAATCACTCGTATTACTGCAATACGTTACTGCGCCCGTATCACTGCCTGTTGGTATGGGAATCAGTGTTGTTGTGAGTGAAATATTGAAAAAAAGACTTTTTTCAAACCGGTGTTGCTAAACGTGGCTAGTGTTGTAACATAAGAAACTAAAACATGAAATAAAGTGAACATTTTAGAAGTTCAAATGGATGCGTTTTGATATGGTTGAGTAATAGTCATAATCATAATAAAAAAATGTAATATAGTGCTTTTGGAGCGCCTGGTACTTGGCCAGTGCTACCGCAACAACAGCTTTCCGGGTGGCATCTTATGTTTTTCTCCGACTCGGACGTGCAAAAAATAATAGAACGCTTGAAGTGTGGAAGTGACATCATATCCGAGTTCTGAGTCGGATCTTTGAGAATAAACGAACGCAGCATTACCCTACAGTCCAGAAGAAGCTTGCAGGCAATTGGAGGACCTGGAGGCATACAGTCAAGATAGAAGCCCATAGAGTCCGTGAAAAGCATCAAAAATATTTCAGCAACGTTTTGATGGATTGGAAATACTTCCTACTCGCCGTCTCTGCCATAGGCAAGATTCGGAATGATTCAGATTTCTCTTGGCATGGCTACAAGAAGAATTACAACTTTCAGAGACTTTGCTCACGTCACATCTACGTCATCACATAGCTCGTCTACCACCGAAAAAGTGCTTCTTTTGCCGAAAAAGACTTCACTTGCTTTCCATAGGAATGAATGGCGTCTGTTCTTCTAGCTTTTCAGAGAAATTGTAAGGTAAGTGAGCCTGACATAGTAAGTTTAATTAATCACTAATAAGGGTACTAAAGCAATTATGAGTAAGCTTATTTTAAACAATAAAAATTTTCACATTTAAAAAAATATATATATTTAAGAGACCCATGCTTTATAAAAATATCATTAGATCTCATGATGGTAAGGTATTTATCAAAACGTGGCCCATTTTAGCTGACTTCACCCGCTACATTAAAAAGGCAAAATCACGTTTTTTCTTTCAAATCCCATTATGTTTGTTCCAATAATACCTTGACAAGCAGTTCTCTTCGCTTGCACATCTGAGGTTGTACATAGGAACTCTCTGGACATATACGGTGGATTGAATGTAGTAGGCGTCTGGCACAAGATCAGGCAGACCTATAGGGGACGTATTTGCCTTTATCACAAATGATTGTAATATCGACAAAATCAACAACACAGACCATGTTTTTCAATCTAAATCTAGCGGAGAAATAGGCCGGCACTGCATCAATTAAATTCCAAATGCCCCTGTTCAAACACGCTCTGCACTCGCTTACCGTTCTGATGGTATCCTGTGCCGTATCCAGGTCTCTCTCTGCGCCTTGGTCTCTCATAAACGTCATAGTAATTGTAGTAAGGATTATCTGTATCTGAGGTCTTGTATGGGTTATAAGGATCATCCCCTGCCATCATGTCTTCTCTTCTAGGAGAAGGGGACAGCTTTTCCTGTGTCCCATTCGTTGTGCCATTTGCCTTCGTTTCTGCATGACCACTTGAACGAGAATCCTGAGTTTGGTGCCCTTGTCTCCTCTGGGGCCTTGGAACTTGAGGAGGTACCCAGCGCGGGACCGCTCCTGTACCGGACACTGTGTGACTGGAAGAGGGAGCCTGTCTGGATACGGCAGGTTTGTTGGCATCCACGTCGCTAATGATGGTGACAGGTCTCTCATGGGCTTGCTCTGCACCTCTTTGTTTTGGTGGTCGATATTCTGAACCGTGACTCAGAAGGCTAAACACCTTGCCATTGTGTGCCCATTGAATTGTCTGTCGTAATGTATCTGACGCTGGTCTTGCATCTGGCGGATGCCGCTGAGATTCAACAGATTGCAGTACGCAAACGAATAAACAAATACGTGCACACGCGTAAAGAGTGTCGAATTTACGCGCGCCCATGATATACTGTATTTAGCAATCGACTGATACTGACAATAAAATCTATTTTCTGTGGTCTATCATTTGTCCGTTAAATGTTTTTAATTTGGTCAAGTTACACAAATTAAATAGTGTAAAACTTGCACCTATTGCTTTGTTCTCCACGTAATCTCACATCGTTCTGTTCCGACTTTCGAGGCTTGCAGATGCGCTTAGAGTGGGGAGGAGGAGTTGAACATTTGAAGTTCATAATTCAGTCTTCAGACAAACCTTGAATGGTACAGAGGTGCTCATGTAACAGCAAGATAGGCTACGTGACGCCCGCTGCGTTTTTCTTCTGTCTGGAAATATTTATGGTTTAATTCAGTATCCAGATGGATAGCCCACAACAAAAATATTGATGTTACACATCATTTTAAGAATTGAGTTATGCAATACGTTTAATCTACATTTAGATACATAGTATTCATGGTGGCTTCAACACTTTAACAGGTCCCTCAGAAAATGACTACCTGGCACCCTAATCAAGGCGGAATCAATGATATGTGGACTTTGTTAATGACTGAGGATTTGGAAAAGCATATCCCATTGAAAACACATCATTACAGCCACATGCCTTTATTCAATTACCACACCCAGTATAATTTCCTGGGAAAAGTAACCACATACTTACTGTCAAGTCCACACGTAGGCTACACCAAATATTCTCTAGTAGGCTATTCAAGCTGTAGGACGATTTTGATGCGTGTATCAGTCATTTTATATAATATGTGGATATAGCAAGTTCCTTGGCCAGATCAACAGGAATGCAACTGTTATGATGAATAGTACTTACTCTGTAGGATGAGCTCTGGTTCCAGACCAATGCAGACAGGAGGAGCTCTCAAACCTAAACATGATTGCACGATGGGTATACAACATGTCATTAGGATACCAAGCCAAAACTCAACAACATTTTCCAGCTATTCTTTTTGGTCCTTTTTTTGTTGGCCATGTGTGGCTTTTATTTGAAGCTCTCAGTCTGATTCTATGCAGTACACACACTGATGTCTCTGTGTTCTTTGAGTGAGTGTGTCATTGTGTTGCCTAGTTGCAGTGTGAGCATTGTGACCCCTAAAGCCTTGGACAGATCTGAAACTTTAGTCTTCTCTTATTGTATGCCAATGAAAACACTTCCCTGTTGTTAAAACTCGACCAAGGGATATAATATATAGTTGGGAAGTCTTAAATAAATTGGTTTTCACTTTCCTCTGTCTAGCTGTCTTTATAAATGACTGACCACAGAATCTATAAATGTACACCGTAGCAGATGAAAAATCATAACACATAAGTTTCTGCTGGACAAAATCAGAAAGCATTTGATTGTAGTTTGACACATCAATGTTTCCATGAAGCACATTTTCTATAAACAAATGGAGATTTTTTATGAAAATAGGAGTACCGGTAATTGTTTACAACTTCTGAAAATTATAACAAACTATCCGGTTTTATTTAGGTGTAAATTGTATATACGTTTGACGTAGTCCACATGCTTTTGAAAAGTCCAACTTTATAGAACTAGCAACTCAGTACAGAATGATATAATGGTCTGCTTTTCGATTTCCGTACAGTCATGTGATTTAACGTCATTCCTTGTGTAGGTTAGACTGAGTACAGTTGAGACACTTTTTGCGTTTTGATTTTTACCAATAATAGATGGCCTACTGAAAATAATTTATTGCGTAATTAAGTCATCAAAATATATTCAATAAATGCTCATTTTACAATACTCTCTAACTGAAACTATCAAACTAGTGAGTGCGACACACTTTATGCCCACACTGTCGCGTGTTGTCACCAACTAACAACAATCGCCATTTTGTTGTGTACTAATTGAATGACCACGCCAAACAGTTCAATAGCCTTTCTACTCATTCTAATAAGCAATTATAAGACTAGACAAGACCAAACCTGTACTGTTCATAGATTAGTGCATTTACAGCAATACATTAGACTTCAGTAAAACACACTATTTTTTACTATATTACAGTACATTTACATTGAAGTCATTTTGAAGATGCTTTTTTCAGTGACAGAACACTTTAGTTTAAAGCTGCACTATGTAACATTCCATTAATTTCTCCTGTCGGCCCGAATTTTCCTTAGATTTTTTAAAATAAAATTTTGTATGGGCCTATATATTTTCACTTAACACAGGTATAATACACTGACAATATAACCAATTTCCAAAAATACTCATTATTATTTTGTATTAAGTCCAATATGGTAGTTCTTAACATTTACTAGTCCAAAAATATCATTTTTGTATTTTTTGGAGATTTCCAAATATTTACACAGTGCAGGTTTAATACAGCAAAGTACATAGATTAGTACAGTCGTGGTAAAAACTTTTGAGAATTTCACACATTTTCACAAGTCTGCTGCCTCATTGTTTATAATGGCAATTTGCATATACTCCAGAATTTCATAAAGAGTGATCAGATAAATTGCAAAGTCCGTCATTGCCATGAAAATGAATTTAATCCCCCAAAATAGTTCCAATGCATTTTAGCCCTGCCACAAAAGGACCAGCTGCCATCATTTCAGGGATTGTCTCGTTAACACAGGTGAGAGTGTTGATGAGGACAAGGATGGAGATCACTCTGTCATGCTGATTGAGTTATGCTGGATTCACACCGGGCACGGCAAAAAATCATGGTACGCCAGCGTAATGCAGACACACTTGTAAACTGCAATTAACATCGCAATCAATCTTCCGCATCTACAAGATGGTGAATAATAGCTGCTTTCCGACCAAGTAGTTACAGGAACGTAGTTATAGGAACAGTCCACTTCTAAACAGTTCTACTAACTACTCTCCCCAAAAAACGGTTTTGCTATTTGCATTCGCACTGGTCAAGTGGCCATAGGAACTGGTAGGAGGGATAAGGGAGTGACGCAAGCACCGCAACGTCACTAGACTTGAGCATAGCGCCACATACAACAACATTTCACAGTTGAATGTTTGTAACACTGGGTGTATGATTGGAGATAAGTGTGTAATACATCTTATGTATGCGGATGATCTGGTTGTTTCCAGCCCAAGTAGTGCTGGGTTCCATCAGCGGCTTGCTGTTTGTTTGTTCAGATTACGAGGCTGAAAACGACATACAATACAATTTTAAAAAAGAGTGTTGTGTTGATATGTCCAAATAACCAAGCTCGACCGCGGCGTTCAAAAACTAGGCTGGAGTCATAGAAATTAAGGACAGAGAAACACAAAAGATGAAGGCTGCGCATAATATTATACGCAACGGACAAACGATTTTACAAGTGGAACCAATCAACGTAGACCTAGGAAAAGGGAAAAGACCCTGGTCTGGAGTAGGAGCTGAAAGAGTTATAGGAACTACGGTCTGAGGGACTAAATAATCCCCAATTTTCTACTGTCGGAACACAAGAAAAAAAGGGTTATAGGAAAGTTATGTTCTAGGAACTGCAAAAATCCCTGCGGTCGGAAGCGGCTAATGTTGCATACAACTACCCTCCTCCAGCAATTTGACTTTTTCAGTTTAGTATTCATTGACAACCATCTACTGAGCTGTCAAAGCTTTTTTTGCAACCCCATAAACCCATAGGTGAAAGCGACCTAATTGCTCTTCCTTGGTGGTACATCAACTTTTGCTTCCTTTTGAAATTAATGGACTACTGCCGGAATGCAACCAGTTTGCCAAGCCTGGTGTTAATCCAGCATTAGAATAACAAACTGGAAGCTTTGAAAGGAGGGTGGTGCTTGAAATCTGTGTTCTTCTTCTGTCAAACATGGTTACCTGCAAGGAAACACTTGCTGTCATGCTTTGCACAAAAACGGCTTCACAGGCAAGGATATTGCTGCTAGTAGGATTGCACCTAAATCAACCATTTATCGGATCATCAAGAACTTCAAGGAAAAAGGTTGGGAACCACAAGTGCAGAGCTTGCTCAGGAATGGCAGCAGGCAGGTGTGAGTGCATCTGCATACACATTGAGGCAAAGACTCTTGGAGGACGGCCTAGTGTCAAGGAGGGCAGCAAAGAAGCCACTTCTCTCCAGGAAAAACATCAGGGACAGACTGATATTCTGCAAAAGGTACAGGGATTAAACCGCTGAGGACTGGGGTAAAGTAATTTACTCTGATGAATCCCCTTTCCGATTGTTTGGGCCATCCGGAAAACACCTTGTCCAGAGAAGACAAGATGAGTGCTACAATCAGTCCTGTGTTATGCCAACAGTAAAGCATCCTGAGACCATTCATGAGTGGGGTTGCTTCTCAGCCAAGGGTGTTTGCTCACTCACAATTTTGCCTAAGAACACAGCCATGAATACAGAATGGTACCAACACAACCATTTGGTTATGACCAATGGTTTTCCAGCATGATGGAGTGACTTGCCATAAGGCAAAATAATACCTAAGTGGCACGGGGAACAAAACATATAACTTTTGTGTCCATGAACAGGAAACTCCCCAGACCTTAATCCCATTGAGAACTTGTGGTTGATCCTCAAGAGGCTTGTGTACAAACAAAAACTCACAAATTCTGACAAACTCCAAGCATTGATCATGCAAGAATGGGCTGCCATCAGTCAGGATGTGGCCCAGAAGTTAATTGACAGCATGCCAGAGCAGTTTGCAGAGGTCTTGAAAAAGAAGGGTCAACACTGCAAATATTGACAGAAGCAGAAAACGTTGTGGAGATCAATACTTGTGCCATTCTCAGAACCTTTGACCACGACTGTATATTACAGTAGAATGCATAAATTATCCTGCTTTTAAATGTTCTCTACTGTACTGCATTACTTTCTACTGCACAGCACTGTATTATAATTTAACTCTACCTCTCTTCACTGGACTTCTAGCTCTACTGTGCTGTACTAGATCAATATTTAGAAAATTACTTGGTGAATTACCTGTGCTCTAGTGGTAGTGCTCCTGGCTCCTGGAGACCAGAGTTCAATTCCCAATTCCAACACTTTAACCCGTGTCTCACACATATCTGTATCACTTTAACCTTTCAAACTGACTGAATAAACTGAACCACACTCTAAAAAGACTGGATATCTGGTAATGAACTCAAAGTCCTAATTTAAAAATAAGATATATTTTTTTAAACAGAGCCAATTTAATGATATACATTATGTACTGTATAAGTATTTTACATTTTCTTTAGGTTTAAAACTTCAACAAATAGTAGTTTTTATATATTTGACTTCCACATGGTTTCATATAACATGTTAAATTTTTCAATCAGGAGGTTATCCAGAGAATTATAAAATAATAATATTTAATATTAATATTTTTTGTAGCACTTTTTATTACAATGTTTATCTCAAAGATGCTTATAAACCAAATCAATGTGGAAATGTAAGGTTATGGAAATGGGGGTGTTGACTAAGATGATAGTCTACCGCAGTTCCTTCAGAAAATCAGAAGTATTGGCAGGACTGTTGTTGCTACAGATAGACAGGCCCAGAAATCTTCAACAGGCTCCTTCGTCATATCCTCTGTAATTTAACTGGATAATAATTCACTGAAAGTGCAGCATTCAATTGGGAAATGCTTCAGTATCTGTGAGTTATTCTCAGCGCCTGAAAATTCACCACAGCTCAGCAGTAGGAGGTACAGTTAACCTATAAGACAAGCTGCATCCTCTCAAAGCTCTCCATGGATCAACAAAACAAAACATCTGTTCTAGAACCCTCCTTGTGGTGTGTGGACTACTGCTGCACCATTCAAATGATTGCGAAATAGCCAGCTAGCCAAGCCAAACAAACAAACTTACGGTTCGTCCTGCAGCTCTGTGTATACAGATATTTAGCCCAGTAACACTTAAAAAGTTACAAACAAATATATATCTACCAATCTGCAGCCTAAAGTGGTCCACTGTTCTAAGACACTCTCCTGGCACGATGCTGTAGCTGGTTTTCCCCACTTTTCATTTCAGTAAAGCATAACCCCAAAAAAGTCAACCCCCCATAAAAGACAACAATAAAGAACACAAAAAAGACAAAAAGTAAAAGCATATCTGTTACATCATCAGAAAGAACTAAGATAGAAATGTGAAAAACATGTCAAAATCCTTATCTACTTAACCACAAATACCAGATGTATTTTTGCAGTTCCTAGAACATAACATTCCTATAACTCTTTTTTTCTCGTGTTCCGATAGAAGAAATTGCGGGATTATTTAGTTCCCCGCACCGCCGTTCCTATAACCTTTTTAGCTCCTACTCCAGAGCAGGGTCTTTCCATTTTCCCTTTTCCTAGGTGTACGTTGATTGGTCCAACTTATAAATTACGCCGGTCGCCTCGTTTGTCTGTGTATAATGCTACATATTATGCTGGAGCCTTCGTCTTTTGTGTTTCTGTGTTAAGTAGCTACTCAATTTCTATGACTCCAGCCTAGTTTTTAAACGCCGCGGTTCGAACTCCGTTATTAGGACATTATCAACACAACATTCTTTTTATAAAATTGTATTGATGTCGTTTTCAGCCTCGTAATCTGAACAAACAAACAGCAAGCCGCGGAAGGAACCCATCACTACTTGGGCAGAAAACAACCAGATCATCCGCATACATAAGATGATTTACACACTTATCTCCAATTATACACCCAGTGTTACAAACATTAAACTGTGAAACGTTGTATGTAGCGCTACACTAAAGTCTGTTGCGGTGCTTGCGTCACGCCCTTATCCCTCCTACCAGTTCCTATGGCCACTTGACCAGTGCGAATGCAAAGAGCAAAAACGGTTTTGGGGGAGAGTAGTTAGTAGTACTGTTTAGAAGTGGACTGTTCCTATAACTACGTTCCTGTAACTACTTGGTCGGAAAGCGGCTAATGTCCCTACTAAAAGCCCTGGAATGTTGGTTAGTAAAAATGGCATTGTTGACATCTAGGAAATCTATCTGTCTCTGCCAGGAGACAAAAAACAAGTAATTTATGAATATTCCAGGAGGACAATAATCTAAAACATGTCTACAGATCCATACAAAATATATCACTGACCACAGAATCTGTCACAACCTAATTCCGTTCACTTGTTCTACCTTGTATTCCCCCCCACCAGATGTCTCCCATGTTCCCAATAGCCCTTGTATATTTAACCTGTGCTCTTTCCCTGTTCTTGTTGCCAATTCATCTGCCATCTGCCTGTGCCTTAATTGAGAATATTCTGTGTACCAAACATTGCCTGCCACTTGATTCTGCCTGCCATCTGCCTTTAGTGATTCTGCTCTGTGAACAGAACCCTGCCTGCCCGTCATGTGATTTATGTCTGCCTCCTGTGGCTGCACTTGGGTCTAAGTCCGAGCCTTGATAGAATCAAGCTTTTACAATGGCCATCTCAAGTACCCTCACTTAAACCCTATTGAAAACTGATGGGGTGAGCTAAAGAAGAGGGTCCACAAGCGGAATCTAAAAACTCTGAACGATCTGGAGAAAAATTACTTAGATGACTAGTCTCAGATTCCTTGCTGATCCCCATATGTTCTATCACGTTTTTAAAAAACAAATAGGAGAAGAAGCTGTGCCATTATATTGGCAAGGAAAGGGTGCAGAAAGTATTACATGCAGTGGTGTCAAGAATTGTGACACACAGTTTTGTAAAAAAAAACTGCTGCTCTACATCAACATTGATTTATCTTACGTTTAAGTGTAAAACCAAGCTGATGGCAGAAGCAAGAAATTCCGATATCCTCAGATGAGACACTTATAAAACATCTTCTGGACAAAATATCTTCCTGCATTTGAAAGCCACAGACATTTTGGACAGGTTCTTCAAAATGGTCCCAATCTCAAACAAGCGTTGTTCTTTTTTACGACACATTTCAATATTTCAACACACTTTCCGTCTCAACGTGACAAAATGCCCATAAAAGACTGGAATAGTAGTTAGTAGTACACTCATACAGTACATGTTCAATCAAATTCAGGCATTGCTTATATAAGATATATACATAGAATATCAAAATATAGTTATACACTATATGGCCAAAAGTATGTGGACACTTGACCATCACACCCATTTGAGCTTGTTGGACATCCTATTTAAAACCATGGGCATTAATATGCAATTAGCCCCCCCTTTGTGGCTATACCAGCCACCAACTTTCTGGGAAGGCTTTCCCCAAGATTTTGGAGTGTGACTGTGGATATTTGTGCCCATTCAACCAAAAGATTATTCGTCCGATGTTGGACGAGAAGGCTTGGGTCGCAATTACCAGTACAATTAATCCCAAAGGTGTTTAAAAGGGTTGAAGTCTGAGCTCTGTGTTTTCTTATAATATCTTCTTCAACAAATCCTATAATTTCTTTCCTCAACATTGTACAATATGCCTGTTTCTTCATTGGCCATGTTTACTGTTTGCATTAAAGAATAGGTCGTCTACATGTTAGGCATATGTTTAGTATTAAAACGACTCTCAAATATAAATAAATGAAACGGTATTGCAGAAAATGATTTCTCAATGTGTGGAAATTCTAACATTCCTCAAGAAGAATATATATTTTTAATAAAATCAATATTCCTGTAGTCAGTGGTAGACAGTATTCATCACACCTTTTTAATGTGATTATGTATTGCCTATTAAATGTAAATTAACACAACCATTATAGATGGCCTGTATTTCCAGAGAAAATTATTATCTTTGAATGCTATGTGACTTGGAGTATGGACTATGATTCAGCATACCAACAGTTTCCCAAATAATTCAAATACAGCTATGCACTACTGTGTTTCTAGGTTGATTCGTTGCAGTTCCTTCGAACAGGAGACTTGGAGAACCATATGTACAGTCCACTGCTTTTTGTTCTTTGGAATTCATTAAATAGTTGAATGTAGACTCATCTCTCTCCGTTAAGAGAACCACAGTGTTCTCGAGCCACTGGAATCACATCTGCAAGCCATTAACCCAGTTCCTTTGTCCACGTTGCTGGAATTCTCAAATTCTGCATTTGGGCCCAGGCAGCCTAGTGGATAAAATATGAATTATTCAAAGACTCCTACTTTGAAAAATGTTTGTATAAGAATTGCCTGTCTGCTTTATTTGGGCTGCTTAGTGGTGCGTTCTACAGTTATTAATAGTATTCGTTAATCTGTAGAGGGTATTTCCTGGACCGATTCTATATTCCTCCTCTTCTTACACACATCCCAACACACTTTATTATTGTACAGGTTCAGGCATTTGTATAGGACAATATGTAGCCTCCTATAGCCCCAGTTTAAAATAGCAAATTATTTTATCTTTGCTTCATGGCAAAATATATCGAACTGTAAAAAGCCTGCTTAAACGAATGTCTCTCTACTCTGTTTAGTTACAAGTTGCTTATGGCACTCCGAAAAGGCTAGAGTTGGCCCTATTATTTTACCCAAGGCTCAAATCTTGTCATCATTTCCTTTGCAATATCTGTAAAACTATCTTTTGGTCCAATTGTCAAACACCAACCAGATGGCCTCTGCAATACTGCAGACGAATAAACCCCCAGACGGACAATTTCTATGTTTTTTTTCTGTCATTTACAGGAGGTTTCCATTGCTTAACCCATATGTTTAGAACTTAACCTTAGCAGCACACACACGCAGCGCACGCACGCACGCACGCACGCAGCGCACGCACGCACGCACGCACCCGCACACACGCACACACACACACACACACACACACACACACACACACACACACACACACCACAAGCTACGTGGCATTCTGCTCTAGCAGGCTGCCAAATCCTTGTAGGCCCATACAAGCACGGAGGAGGAGGCCCTAAGTGAGGAGTCCCAGAGACCCCAGCACTGTACTACCCAGACCATCAATCTACTGGAGCTGCTGCTTTCACTCCCACTCTACCGTATGATGACCAGTGCTTTCAAGCTGTTACATCTGGCGTCTGAAATACATAGCAGCAAAATAGCTATGAACTTTAGACTTTTGAATTTTTGAACTTTGCACATACCAAATGCACAACGCAATGATGTCTCATTTGGTTATCTACTTGTACCAGGATAATCAGCATAGACTAAATATGTGTGCATTGTAATGTGAATGTAATATGGAAATATATGTACAGAATATGGTAAATGCAGGAATGAAGGAGACGTGAGGTGGGAGTATATAAAGATGCTGGAATGTTAGAATGATGAATAAAAACACAAGGCGGTAAACATTGTACCCTGAAATTGGCCAATAAGGGTAATTTTATGAATGCCAGATCTCAATGGCATCAGTCATCAGAGTTAAATAAAATGGTTTCAGAGTCTGATATTTTGCATTGGTTAGCAAGACAAAGAACTCCAACAGATTAGGAAATACAGAAACATATGAGCTTTGTATATTGTCACTGTGTGGTCAGTATTGTTCTTGCATATGTTGATTGATTTTATTGTTTTTATTTTTTAGTTATACCCCTTTTTTTTCTCCATTACCAATATAAGAATGCTCAGTTCACAGTTATGGTCTTTTCTCACCACAAAAACTGCACAGAAGATTTGGGAGAGTTAAATATTGGGACATTTCCTCTTACACACATCTCACAAATATGATCTTAGCTTTTATGGAGCTACATTTGTGTGTTATCACAATTAAAACTTTTTGCTTTGTAAACAAACGAACATTTTTTCAAAAGCAAAACACATCTTAATACTTAATACTATGTCATATTTCAGTTTTTCTTTTTTAATAAATTTGCAAATATTTCTACATTTCTGTTTTTTTCTGTCAAGATGGGGTGCTGAGTGTACATTAATGAGAAATAAAATCAACTTTTTTGATTCTATCAAATGGCTGCAATGACACAGAGTGAAATTTTAAGGGGTCCGAATACTTTCTGTACCCACTATATTATTAACATTAGTTCTTTGTAGTTATTTATGAGTCCTCACTAAAATAAAATGATAATGCAGTTTAAAAATAAACTTGTTTGTTTTATTGTCACAACAGAAGAGAGGAACATCAAAATATATTAAAGTTCTGATAAATAATATGCATAAAAATACAAACTTAAGATATGAAACGCAAAGTCGTTCTAACAAAAACACAACGACAAAAAAAAATCTAACTTACCAGTATTAATAGACTTAATAGCTTCATGAATATAACTTTGAACAAGACTGGAAAAAAATATTCAGTTATGTTCTAAGTTTTGATAAATAACAACAACAGCAAAATATAAACTGTATACAGTATATGAGTGTACTGAATCAGTCAGTCCTCGATAGCCACAGTTCAGCAGAGGCAATTTAAAAAATAAATAAAACAATTTTATTATTTTTTTAAATTTAATATATCGGCCATTAAATCTGCCAATACCGATAGTTTGGAAAATGCCTAATATCGGGCGATAATATCGGCTCGCTGATATATCAGTCGGGCTCAAATGCAAGCTACATGAAATCCATTACACATATACACATATTTTAATATATATTTGCCTTATTTTACTAGTATACACCTCCAATTAAAAGATCATTTCAAAATCAAAAGTATATATGGTTTTACTACTAAAGACCTATTTTTGGGTGGGGGGGCAATTTGAGATATCGCCTAGGGTGCCAGATTGGCCAAAAATGCCCTTGGATAGTGAATTTATGAAATGCATAGACACATGCAATTGCATGTACAGTAATGTTAACAAGGAATATAGTTTAGTCAAGGTGTTCAAAGTGGCTAGCTAGCAGTGTCGACAAGTAGCCTTAAACCATGCATTTATAGATGGTGAAAATTAGGGCATATAGCTCCCAGACATTTTGTGACACGTTTTAAATGTTACTAGTAATGATGAATATTTGCTAAATAAGCCATGGACATACACAAGTAGGCAGAAAGCTTTACACTCTGGAAGCTACACGCTAGGGGTCAGGCACTAAGCTCGCTTGAGATTCTGGATCTTGTGGTAGTCAGGTTTAGACAGATAGCACAAGCAGCCAAGTGGATGTGAAAGGAACTGAAATGTACGACTGCATGCTCTCGGATAACTGCTGTGTATATGACATAAACCATCTATGTTAGCGCTTGCAAATGCTATATTATGAAACTGATTTACTGTGGAACTAAAATAAAATAATATTATGAATAGTAGCCTACATTGGCACCATCTACTGGGCACACAGTCTATTGCAGCAACCAGCAAAGGTTTGTTTTTAGTTTGTGGCCATTTAGAATATACTAGTGGGTGTAGCACTTAGTAGCTTCTGGAACAACAACCATAATGCCATGTTTAGCATTCACAGAAGAGGCAGACACCAAATCAGATAATTGAGTATCATTGTGGATATTTCACAAAAGTTGCATTTAAAGAAAGATTTTTATAGTCTGGCCTATTGTTGGTGTACAATAGTTTATACAGTTCACATATGTGATGGATAATTAGTATTTTTTTGCAATTGCAATCAAAGACACATCCAAGCAAATCCATCACACATTGACACAGCATTACATTTTTTAGATTTAGATCATCTTCATTGTCTTGTCTTGTCTTAGTGTCTCCCAAGCCTTAAACCAATTCCAATGAAAGTACCCTTGTGTTTCTGTAAGTGGATGTACTATGATTTTATCAACCATTAAAGGGCAATTGTAGGGCATCATTGTGCTATCAAAATACTTTTTAATAATAATATTTAATTGATATTTATAGATACAATAAATATCTTAAAATATTGTTTTTAAGCTAATTTTGTGAGCTGTTTGACAAAAATTAAAGATGGTTTTAAAAGTACTGTTGCTGTAATTCAGTTAACCATTACTAAATTGAAGCAAATGTAGGATATCACCTTTTAAAGGAAGGTTTGGCAGCCCTAACCCTTGTCCTGAGCTGACTTAATTGCCTGGTTCCAGTCCCTGAATCGCTAGCCAGGGCCATTATTTTTTTTGTGTGGGCGACTGAGTGAAGCGAAGTGTAAAGTTCAGTTCTGAATATCAGTTAATTCACATGTTACTAGACATGTAAGTGCTGAACAGCTTTTTCGGTAGAGTAACGCTCCTGTTTCTGTATCGTGAGTCATAGAGGCAGCAAGTCAATGAGTGTAATCATCTCAATGGGGGACATGGCACAACAACCGGCCTGGTGTCGACCACTTCCGCACCACTACTCATGGCTATGCCTGCAGAGTGCTTACAGATGTTGAGGTAGTCCTCCTACTGAGATTTCCAGAATTTACTTATTTTCTTCTTCAAGGCAGGGTTTGTTTGCCACACAGTAAAAACGGCTGTGTTACATCAACACCCTAAGTGTTAAATTAACACTCTTCAGTGTGTATATAGGTCCACTGGACCTATATAAACACTGAGAGTGTTCATTTAACACTGACATTTTTACTGTACATTTGAGGTGAAAAGGAATGATGTTTTTTTCAAAAGCAGCAAACGTGTATAATGTTTTTGGTACGTCATTTTCAACTTTTTGTGTCACAATAACTTAAAATCAGGCTTCCGCTGCACCTCACTCGTGTTTGTTCGTGTGAATTTGGGTGAAAATGTCACCTAACAAGGAGACATTCGTGTTTTTTTTGTATGCCCTGGCAGTTTCAGAACGATACAAAGAAAGACAGGATAATGAAGCAAAAACATATTTGTCAAAATAAGAGTCCTTAGATGTTTTCATTATGGCATTCAGATGAAAAATTAGTTAAATTCTCTAAGTATATAAGACTCAGAGTAATGGCTTCAATGGAATGGTGTGAATCAAGTCCCACATATATTATTTTTGTGCATTCCAGCCCCTCAATTCGGCATTCAGGAATCAAATATAGAAATATATTTACAAGCCTAGTGGTTAAAATCATGAATACTGATTGGCCAATAGTCTTGGTAATCTATATTATACTGTATACCATGGGTATGACATTACATCAATTTTTTATTGCTCTACTTGCATTGGTAACTGGTTTATTAATGCAATAAGGGAGGATGTGATATATTTCGCCAATATAATATGGCTAAGTTTTGTTGCCAGGCCCTCTGCAATGTGTCGTGCATAGGAACAGCACTTAGCCATGGTATATTGACGTTATACTAAACCGCCTCATGCCTTATTCTTTACATATACCGCAAGACCACCCCAGGTCACATACTGTAAGTACTTGTTTATCTGTTTTTGGAAGATTAAGTTGTGATGCCATCTCGATGTGTCATTTTTAAAGTTATCTCAGGTGGATGGGTCTTACTGATGGAAAAACACAAATACCGGTTTTGTTCCATTCAGTAGTAAACATGACTAGCCTAACCAGTAGGTTGCCCTGACCTTACTACTTTATTGCAACATTCAGCAAAGAATAACCCTACAACTAAAATAATTTAGCTGTATTAGTTGAACATCTTTATTGTCAATATCTGATGTTGTGCATTATATAACATTTGCTAAAGAAACCATCAAAAGCAGCGCCAAACATGGGATACATTTACAGTACACATTTATATTACAGTGCAAAGATGTAGAAATGTGCACATTGCTAAAAAGAGAAAATGTTTGATTATATCAGCCTGGATTAGAGGCTGCCTGTATACTGTTATCTTTGGTTATAGAATGAATAAACAACATTTAAAAAAGTCACAGCAAGAATAAAAAATATCAGATTGCAGAATGGCAAAATAAATCTTGTTTGAAATGCCTTGATCATTTACTACAGCTATAGCTTATTCACCTTGAGCAACTGCAAAGAGCATAGTATGTGAGAAGCTGCTTGGTAGCAGATATGGCGTAGATATGAAGCATTCCTGTCTGTGTTGTAGAGGCTCTGTCAGACGTCTACCAGGAAACCAGGACATATGCAGCAAGGCTGTCGGCCAAAGTCGGAAAGAGACGACAGTGTGTCTGAGATCTCAGGGCTCTGGGATGCCTTACATCAGGGGGATCTAGAGAACAATACAGTAGACAATGGTTATTATGGGATTTATGGATGGTTTCAATGTTAGCTTGTACTGTAAAGAAGAAATGTGCTTAATAGCTGATGTTGAATTTAACCATTGACCTCATTGTTCTGTATGTCAGTGGGCCTCTCCCTCCAGGCCTGGAGGTTTAATGACGGGAAGCTATTGCAGTTGACTAGACGGTTGGCCTGGCGATCAGGGACTCTGAACGGGTCTCTGGTCACTTGTGTAATGCCAGTGTTGTCACAGATTATTCGAGAGAGGGAAGCATTGAGCAGGGCAGACCGTTGTGATGGGGTGAAGACACCTGGGTTTTCATACCACAACCTGGGGATCAGAAGACATGAGATGTACTGTACTCTATTAGACAAAACACAAAAAACAACACAACAACAGCACACAGACATACCTGTCTCCTTGGCGGATTCGCTGAAACTGCGTGGCGATTAGACAGGCGAAGAGTGGCCCGACGCGGGCCCTTGGTACGAAGGGTTCTGCCACTCCCGCCATCCACACATCAATGTTAGCTGGGGTGCCGTAGAGCTCCAGCAGTTTACGGGCCAGGTCTGTGTTGTTCAGAACCACAGCCAGCTCCGCCTGGTTTCTAGGTGTTGAGAGTCCACAGAACTGACGCCAAGCATTGTAGCCTAAGATGAGGTTATAGAGAAAGTAATGAGAGCCTCATTTATATTGGTAGGAACACATTGAAGACAGAGAGATGAGCAACATTTTAGAGTTGGCAATAACATGCACAAGCAGAGATATGATCATATACTATACTATACTATACTATACTATACTATACTATACTATACTATACTAACAGTATAGATTTGTTGAACAGTACTCAATGAATAAAAAAAATTCCAATACAATTTTTCTGCTGTCCCCTTAGGAGAACTCTATATAGTCTGTTTGTGGGAAGGGTTCTGTTAGAGCCATTTACTGTAGTTATTATCACAAACATTTAGAGCCACATATGTTTTCACTTCTATTATTAATCTATGAACATGAAATTCTCACCTTATGAGAAGTATTGGATTACAGATCCTAATTAATTGCAAGGTAGAAAGTGCACAGTTGATTTAAAGGTAGGTAATCGGGCCTTTGGGCGTTGGGAGTCATGGCTAGACGGGGAGGCCGTAAAGTTTTTGAACACATAGCAACACAAACTCAACAATCTATTGTCATCGTGGAAATTCTTGTTTGTATCATTGAAAGGAAATCAGAAAATGCTTATACCAAGAAAACAGTTGATTGGAAATTGTGACCTGTAAATCTGAACTGTGTGTGTGTGTCCGGAACATGCTTCTAGCTTAAGAAGTGGCTATACCAACCAAGAAATCATTACAGGTTTTATATTGAACCAAATACATTTCTAAATTAAACCAAAGGGTTCTTCCATGGGGCCAGCTGAAGAATACTTTTTGAACTCTTGTTTTCGAAGAATGTTTTTTGTGAAGTGCTGTAGTGAGGATAAGGCAGGCGTTATACCAGGCAGGCCGTGGTCACGTGAACGCTGAATGTTGAGGGAGCCCAGGTCCAAAGCCAGGTGTTCCACAAACATAAACAGCTTCTCCCTTACAGCGTCCACCAACATATGGTCCTGAGTGTTCAACTTAGCAGGCCGACCCATCAGGCCGCGGATCAACGGGTCGATACCACCTGCGGGAGCACAAACAGAGAGTTTGATGTTTAAATGCTTCCCCAATTTCCATCAACTGTCCTGAGAACCATGAGAAATACCCAGAACTCACCCTCAAACACCAGCCTCCAGGGGGTAAAGAAGGCCATGAACAGGGGAACACTTTGGAACTGTGTATTCTCCATGAAGTTTCTGTCCAGGCGGGACAAAACGGGCTGGATGGCCAGGTGAGCAAAGCGGTATGCCGCTGTGGCGAACACGTTGGCGATGCTGGGGTCGATGACGTCACTGTAGCCTGGGTAGCGGCCTAGCTGCCGGGCCATGGCCTCTGGGCCCACGATATGGGGCAGATAGTCTCGGAACACAAATACCTGGGGGGAAGAGGGGATCGGAGAAACTCTTTTTTGAGTGTTTGAGTCACATCATGTTTGTAGATAATCCATCCATCCATCCATCCATCCATCCATGGATGGATGTTTGTAGATAAGGCTGTGTTAAAACCATTCTTACTAGTATTAATATTGTTTAGTCTCTGTTTTGGGTTGTCACTTTTCAATACTAGCGGTGGTCTAGTTGGAGGTAGGGTCAGGTGGTGGGTCAGGTGTGGGTCATGTTTATTGTGAGTTGAAAACATGTTCCAACCACCATGCATCAAGTGGCAATCACAACAAGTAATAGCCATTACAGGCTGTATTACAGAAAGTTAGATCATCCTAGAGCAAACAGAAACTCGAAAACCGGCAGTTATCAAACATGTTCTCAAGACTGGCTAGTTGTAGAACAGCCCATAATCGCATGAATTACGTTTGGAGGAAACTATTTTGTAAAACCGAATTACGTGAAATATGAACCACATAAAGCACAGAATAAAAAGTGTCAATTTTGCTAGGGCGGAGGTCGGGGATGGTAGACTGGAATATAAATTGCTGACTCTCATCCTGGTGTTTGCGAGTTCAAATCCAGCTGGACACTTTGTATGTGTTTTGTTCTCCATTACAGCACGGTGTTGCACATGTGATTCTGTAGATAGGCAATTGCCCTTTTGTTTTGTAATGTTAACCCTACACGAACCTTAACCTTAGAAAACCTCATGCCTAACCTTAACCATCAGAAATCTCATGCTTAACCTTAAACCGAACCTTAACGGTGAACATTTCAATATATAATCAAATACTATGGAATGTATGGAATTATGTGCAATGTACTCGCATGAATCCGAACAAAGCAACGTGAAGGCAAAGTAATAGAAGGACTAATATAGGCTAATAGTAAAATGTGCAGCTGTCAACTGAAACATAATAAACTCAAAAAATGTTGGCATATAATGTAATTCATGTTTTCAAAATAGTTTCCTGAGAATGTAATTTGGGAGAATTTCTGAGATGTACAGTTGTTCTTGAGATACTGCAGTTTTTTTCAGAGTTAGGTAAAACTGTTTTCAACTATCATTTCTTGCAAAGAACCCTTAAGCTGAATGTTCTGGAAACCTGAGGCAATTAATTTTTTGGATAAATTGTTATTTTTCACTGCTTTTCTTAATGTATGTTTTGTTTTTATATTTGTATATTTTAATAGTGTTGTAATACAGGGATCAACTATAAAATAGACCTAAGTGTCCACTTGAATTTTCTGTATAAATAACAATGACATAAAAATCGTATTCTAAAGAATTGTTGGCTAAATGTGCAGATGAGGAGAGGCTGTGAAGGCCAGGGACCAACACAGTGTGTGTTAGTGTTATGATGTGTTTGAGTTACCTGGGTGTAGGCACCCATGATCTTGCGTGCCTCCTGATAGAGTGTTTCCGCGTCCCACTGTGGGTTGAGGCGCCTCAACTCTCGGGCCAAACGGTTGTGCTCCCGCATGAACATTGTGTGAAGAGATGTCAAAGCTATGTTCTCATCCACTCGGGCATCACCTGGTCAACATGCAGTAATAATATCACCTGGTCAACAT
>JACXGM010007193.1:0-30000 GCA_016801145.1 Umbra pygmaea | reverse complement strand
ACTCGCTGTGTTTATTATAAGGAATCAGTGCAAATGGATATGGACTAGTAATGACATTTTGAACATGTTTAGTGGCTCAAAGCACGCTTTTTAACTTGCCCTGTAAATGCGTAATGGTTGTCTATTGGCAGAAAAAGGTAAACACGGTTTTGGGAATACAGATTGTTTGAGTTATTAACGCTACGGACAGCACTTCTGATATGCAAACAACAGAGCGACGTTTTGAAATCGCCCAGAATTCTCCTTTAATGCCACTCTAAATGCTTTTTAAGACCAATACCGCCGTGAACACACAATAAAAAAAATCTAATAAGTTACACTTGGAATGCGGAATATCTAATATAACTTTAACAAATCTGTTGCAAAAACTAGCTATGGTTTATAAAGAATGGTGCATGAGTACAGTAGGGTATAAGTAAGTGTTTTTCTACAATCCTGTGCACATCTGCATTAGCCTTAAAATGAGCCAGCAGCAAATTTATTCAAATGTTAGGAAATAAAATTACTATACCATTTAGTACTACAGCCTACTATCCAATGTGATATCATTACAAATTCCCCATACATTGATGACTGATAATCTTGTTAGAATTAGGCATAATAGCTGTTATAGATGTCGGGAGCAAGAGTTATAAGGCGCATTGAGTCTCTTTTGTGTTGGAATGCAATGTCTGACTTTAGTGAGGGTGACCAGCGCTATAGTTTGTTTGAATGTTTTGAATTGATTAGAAAGCAATATCTTTCAATTAAATTTGCAAATAAGTTATTTATATGGATTATATTAAATAATTTAACACCTGTAAATGTATCTTACTTTATATTTTGCCTGCAGCTTTTTTATGTGAGCATGATAAGACTGTGCTTAATGAAGTCTGCAGTAGAACCACGACCAGTAGTTCAAACAAACGGCTGAATGGAAGTAACTCCACAAAGCCTGGTTCTTATGTCGCTAAAAGAAATTGTTCAAAAGGAATACATGGCTCCACACAACACCTGTGTTAATGCAACACAGAACAAGACCATGGAGATTTACAGCACAATGAAAGTGGGTTGTTATTTTTGTTGGTTGGAAGTACTGAGCGATGCACAATCGAAAACTGATCACAAGAAATGTTACAGTAAAGCAAGGACAGATAAAAATATCAAGACAAGACTCACAAACAGACGAGGCTGGTAAGCTAACTAATGAACCAAGAAGTTGCGTTGCTGTGAGGTAAGCTTATGGAGCAGCCTGCTAATCACCTGCTATTACTGTAAGAAAGCACCTATGGCACCTTCGACAAAATACAATTTTACAAAAATAGCATGACTGTCAAATTTTTTTAAGACCTTGGAAACCTTGATTTAAGACAATGTTATGCCTTAAATTCAGGAAAACTAAATTAAGACTATTTAAGAATCCATGGACACCATGTATAAGGTACTAGATGGAGAATTGCATGGTTTGGAAAACATGCATTATTTATTTCTTAAGTCACATTTGAGAAGTGTTTGAGAGGTTGTTCTCATTCATAGCTCAAAAAGTATCTCTCTTCAAGTAATGACTCTACAGCAACAACCCCTTTGTACCAACTTTAACAGGTTTGTGCTGACAAAATTCACCAGGTAGATTTTTTTAGCCTTAAACTTACTTAAAACCTGATGTTATATTAGGTTATGTTATATGTCAATAACATTTTTTAACCAAAATGTCAGAACTAGGGATGCTCATTTCGGGTAATTTTCCCGACTGACAACCGCAACTCGTTATCCGATTATTAACCGTTAACTGATAAGATTATAAGATTAAATTGGCTTTCAATAAAAAATTTAATTGATGAGTGTCTGTAACCCGTTAAATATACAAACAATTTTTTTCACAGATTTGTTTTAATGTCTAAAGAGCATACTGAACAGATCAACAACAGCTGCCGGGTGCACCAGCTTTGCGTATAAGTTCACTTGGGTGCAAAGTCCACACTAAACAATACGTTGAAACTAGTTAGTTTCATACTAAAGCTGTGTCGATGTTTGGTTTCACCACGGAGACTTAAGGATCAACTTAGCTACACTGGCGTAAACACCACACCAACCAAAATATTGTTGCAGAAAATTTGTCGCAAACGTTTTCACTTTCTGTTGTCAATCAAAGGAAAGTAGCCTTGGTGCAGTGTTTACTGAGTTGTCAAATTATAGAATGAAAAAAGTCGGTGAGAATTTGGAACAAGGTTGTTGCTTACAGGAGGCCTACTGCAAATAAGGGCTATATTTCATTAATATAAAACAAAATGTTGATAACGCTTGCTATGCGTTATGTTACTAACTATACAATACCTGCCGAGCGCACCCTTTCCATTGAAATTACCATTACGGTCCTCTCTGAAAATAGTGTGTGTTGTCAATCACTATGTGTTTTTTTTAGTTACATTATTTTGTCCACTATAATGCCTCAGGAGCATGATGAATTATAGCCGATAAAATAATATATGCTTCCCAATACGATAGCGTTATACGTTTCTATACATGAAAAAATGAAAGCACAAGTTAATATCACAGTCATTATATGTCCAAGGGCTGTCATTTTAAATGAAGAACACGTTGCAGACGCAAAACAGGCTGCCGGTATATTTCACTACTCATTACCCATGTCTCCCCACCTTTCAAAACGTAGCGCCAGGTTCTGGTTGGGCGTGTCAATGCACCACGTGATTTAAGAAATATAGGCAATATATATACGTAAAAAATAAAAAACTTCTAAACCGTTAAACTGACAGTATTAAATCGGTCAAATGTTTTACTTTCGGTTAACAGTTAAACGGTTAATACGAGCATCCCTAGTCAGAACCTACTTGGACCTGTATTTAAAAACTTAGTATAGGGACAAGCAGAAAAAACATTCTCTTCTTTCCATGAATCCAACAGATCTACAGTTGATGTAAAGCTATCGCAGACATGGACATCAGCTGGACTGACCTTCAGCTACAGGAGGGACGTCTATGCGGGCAGAAGCAGGAAGCTGTGCTGAGGGGTTGGACTCCTGTACCGGACTGCTGGGAATGCCCTTCAAATACACGGTACAAAAGCACAGCATCACACACAAAACAGTCTGGTATAGTGTCACAGGCTGGAAATGTCATAAAGCTAGGAATGCAACAGTACAGTGGGCCCACGGTTCAGTATGTATCATAGTCTGTGGGCCACAGTAATTGTACAGTTTCAGTATTTTTATATTTCAGAAAAAAATAAAAACATGTCACCCTTTAAAAAGTTTACTCTTCATTTTTCTTATAGACAAATAAAACCTTACATTTAAAAAACATGCGGTCCACATGTGCGTATTGAACCATAGGTGGCGTACCAAATGGTTCAATAAAATACTGTGTACTGTTGCATCCCTACACCCTAGGTGGTGTTGTAAACAGTATCACATATGATAGGCGGTGTTGTACACAGTATCACGTATGCTAGGCGGTGTTGTAAACAGTATCACGTATGCTAGGCGGTGTTGTAAACAGTATCACGTATGCTAGGCGGTGTTGTAAACAGTATCACGTATGCTAGGCGGTGTTGTAAACAGTATCACGTATGCTAGGCGATGTTGTAAACAGTATCACGTATGCTAGGCGATGTTGTAAACAGTATCACGTATGCTAGGCGGTGTTGTAAACAGTATCACGTATGCTAGGCGGTAGGGGTAAAAAATAGTCACGGTTCGATTCATACATCACGGTTTGGTACGGTTTGGTACGAATTCAGTACAATGGAGGGAAAAGCTAAACAAAAATGCAGAATGCTATTTTTTTATTGTGCATGTCTCAGGCTGTAACATCTAATGTCATACATGTCTGGGTGATTGCATCAGATATCCGTTAGCATGGTAGATGCATTTCCACTCACATACCCAAAAACTGCTAAACAATGCTGACACTAGGGCTGTGCGATAAAACGATACCGATATGTCTCGCGATAGACACGTAATCAATATCAATAAAAAATGCGTTCGATAAATACTTTCGCTTCATCTGAAGAAACCAGCGGTTGCAAACAGTACTTGTAAACAGTATCACCTATGCTAGGCGGTGTTGTAAACAGTATCACCTATGCTAGGCGGTGTTGTAAACAGTATCACCTATGCTAGGTGGTGTTGTAAACAGTATCATGTATCCTAGGTGGTGTTGTGGTGAGCGATGTTGCCTCTCACAGTGAGGAGGTACTCCACGGCCCGGTGGGGGTTGTTGAAGCTGGCTCGGAGAGCAGCCACCACTCTCTCCCTCTCATAGCCCATGGACATGATCTCTGTCAGCATGGTTTCATACTCTGCTCCTGTCACTGACCAAAAAGAGAATAAAAATGATATGCTAGCAGGCATATTAAAAATCAACCATGGCCTCAAAGATTACTATCATCAACGTAGCAGCACCAGATATACCGGTAGTGTGGTTGAGTAAGGATTCATACCTGTCTAGTCAAGCAGAAAATGGACTCGCAGAAAGAAAAGCAATTTCATTTTTGATTTCCAAGAATACCTTCAATGTTTCTGATTGGCCAAGTTAAGAGTTCTGCTTTTAATTTGATGTGAAAACTGATACACAAAATAGACATCTAAAGAAATCTGGTAAAACTAACTGCAATCCAATTATAAAGCTGTTATTTCAGTACATAAATACATAGAAGTATGAAGAACACAAAAGTATTGTTATTACAGTAATGTGCATCGCTATTTCAAATGTTGCTCTAAGCACCCCCCTGCCTTAATTTCTGGAAATGCATAAGTGCGATCAAACTAGCCACAGGTTTACCTAGTTATGTATTTTCCCCAAAATTAAAGTTTTTTGCTTATATGTTATTAAAAGGTATTGAAATGTTGAATATTACCACAAACAACCAGAGAAAGAACACAACCAGAGAAATAATGTCAAAAACACCACAACTACAAGCTCCAGAGCTATAGCTGTCAGGATGTGCCCTAACCAGCAGATTTGAACATGCTGACCATGTACAAGGGGCTTTTACTCTCCATGACATTAATGACAAGGGCTGCACTAGCACTTACCCAAGGCAGAAGAGCCCTCTCCTTCTGGACTCTCGACACTGGGGTCTGAGCTGGATGGACAGAAACCAAGAGTTGAATCAGTAGAGAAAAAATAAAGTACACAATACAGTATCAGAAATTTCATGATATAGCGCATCGGTGACAATTTTGCTATATTATTTTAGTGCCAACTCTAGTATTTTTAATTATAGCAAAGTATAAGATTTTAAGACATTTGGTATTGGAGGTGGTGGTTAATGTGGATCTGGAAAGAGTGAACAGTCTAAACAAATACCTTAGATACTTAGATACATAGAAATACTATAATTTAGGTTGGTCCAGAGTGAGGGTGTTGGGCTGACACAGGTACAGGCTAGCCAGGCTGACGTGACCCACGTCACTCACAGTGCAACTGACAGCTGATATACAAGGATCCACATTGGAGGGTTCCTTTCATTGGTCAGTTAATTGAAGGATCCACATTGGAGGGTTCCTTTCATTGGTCAGTTAATTGAAGGATCCACATTGGAGGGTTCCTTTCATTGGTCAGTTAATTTAAGGGCGTTGAATGCTCAGGAGAACTAGAGGATAAACCGCAGCCTAAGCAGCCAGAGTAGGCGTAGATTGGAATGTGTGGCCAGCCATTGCAAGATGTTTATTGACCTTCAATAATTTTGGGGTTGTCAGAAATAACAGTATTTTCTATTTGGAGTGCGGTAGGTCTCTGGAAGAAAGCATTTTAATTTTCCATCAACTTTACAGTTTGTCTGAACTTGGTAGAATTAGAAACACAAGATGCAATTTCATCTTTGAAAAACTAGCCTTAGCTTTTATAATTAGATTCCTAACTTCCGTAAAGTTGCCAATTATGGCAGCCAAATCAAATGTAATATGTTTTACATGGCAATTCTATAATTTCTACCTGACTGGAGCAATGGGGTCTGTGACTGTAGGTGTGCACTCCCCTTGGGCCTCTTCTGGGGGGATGGGGAGGGCTGCAGGGGCTGGAACTGCAGACGTTAATCCTGAGTCCTGGACAGGGGACTTTGGCACCTCTGAGGGTGGTGGTGAAGCAGCAGCTGTGCTAGACTTTGCCTGAATCCAATGGAGATTAAACAAAATAATACAGTCAGTAATTGTTTAAGTAAATTTCAGGTAGATACACTCCTAAGAGATGTGTACACTCCAAAATCATCTCACCTTCATTTAATAGTTGTACAACTTACCTTTGATACCATTACTACAACAAAATTCTTCTCATCAATTTTGTAGTCTTTAATAGGTATGTCATCTTGCAAGATTTTGCCAGCGTATATGAGCTTCTGTCCAGATACTGGGAAGTTGTCCTTTCCCCTCTCTGCTTCTATTTTTTCCTTCAATGCCTTCACCTGTTGAGATCATAAAGAAGGAGGATATTTGAAAGAACCCTTAGCTCGTATAAATAGTTATTTTTGGATTTCAAATGTACTAGTTCTCACTAGTTGTTGGTCTTCATTTGATAGCTACAGTACTGTACTCTAAACGCATTGCAATCCTTAAACTAGAACTGAATTGAAAGTTGTCATTTATGTTTATCTTACATAAATTATGAACCATGGGTGATCAGATTGTCATTTTAAGAACTGAGTAGTCTTCTAACTTAACTACAGTCAACAGCTGGTTTATGTTAGGAGCCAACTGGATTTCTCATTACATAGATACTAACCTAAATAAAATATCTCAACGTCAGATGAATACAGGACTTTAGTACCTCGCTAGCTATCAGGTTAGCTTGCAAACTGGCGTTACCGGTGTTGAATATAAAGGGGAAACATTTCAACGACACAACCATTTTAATGTAGAATATAATGACAATTGTATCTAGCTAAATAAACAAGACTAAACAATAGTGGAGTAGTAAACTGGCACATGCTTAGCTATCTTCAGCTTTGCCATGCTGGGCTGGAAAACCAAGCGCTAGCAGCTAGTTAGCTTGCTGATGATGGTGGATGTATTTTACCAATGTGTATAACATGTGACCAATATATTTGGTATGTGTTGCGAAATAAAAAGCAAATGTTACCTAGCTATCTAGTTAACTAGCTAACCTTAACTGTAGTTTAACCAAAAAGTACATGTGGTTAAACAAATGGGACCTTACCGTTTGATCGGGGTCTATGTCGATTTGAATGGTCTGCTGTTGCAATGTTTTTAGCGTAATTTGCATTTTTGCGGTAAATTACGCGATTTTCCCTGTTGTGCTTTTTTAAGTAGCTACGATGAGTTTCAAAACATTCAAAAATAAAAGCGAATTTAAATTAAAATCCAAATACAACCACACGTTCAGGCTATGCACCCATGATGCGATGTGTCCATGAGCAGTCAGCAAACCGCCATCTTTGATGATGACAGACAAGTTGGTGCAAGGAAAAGGTAACGGGTTTGAAACTCAGAAACGTAATAACCGCTAGCTTGTTTGTGTGGATTGATGGGGTTCGAGACTCGAGAGCACCAACATTAGCCACACGGGCCGGGATGTATTAATTCCAAAAAATAAAAAATGTGTTCCTATAACGACCCGATAACGTTTCGTTAATCTGAGTTTGATTTTGGACCAATCAAGTAGGTTTCTCTCGGGTATGTTCTGTTCGATTTTACGTTTTGCAATTTCCATTTTTTGTTTGTCGAAATTTATAAATCCATGAAAGTGCAGTATTTACTTGTTTTAAAATGTCATTTAACTTGTTGACACAAAGTGCTTTGACAGAAAATTTATAAAATGGAAGCACCATGTAGCTTGCTTGAAAAAAAAGGTTAATAATGAAAAAAAAATATTTATATTATACCGGTCAATAAATTAATTTTCGAGATGTAGGTAACAGATAAGGTCATGCACACTTTTTCAGTTTGACCACAAAATGTTCTGGGATAAAGGTGCATTTGACAGAACCGCAAGCTACGCACTACGCCAGTGGCGCTGGTCTTTCAAAAGATTGATTCACTACTCTCATCATGTCCCGTAAATGACAGCTCCTGCCAGCCTAGCAAGGATGTCACATCAAAAAGGCGATTTAGGAAGGCTCTGTTTTGTTTGACTGTTTCATCATGTTTAGCCACTTGAATGTGAGCACCTTCATTGATTTGCATGCTCAACCCTGATCCGCCGTCCACACAGCTGTGCCTAAAATGTGGATAGGCTACAATTGATAAACTGTAGCGTATACCACCACTGAACTGCTTGGATACTTACAGTATCTTTAGGGAAAACATATCACTTATACTTAAATGAGGGGAAAGGCTGTAACCAATCTTGACCACTGAAAGAAAACGAGCTTATAACAAAGCTTATACATCCGTATACTTGGGACGACACTACAGCTGTTGGTGGGTGGGGTTTCACATTGATTTGCTCAATATGGCTAAAGCGATTGGATTACGACTTCACGGAGATATTAGTAAATCATTTGTTTGGGCATTTCCTCCTATACGACTAATTTTAATTTTGTAGCGAGTAACGACTTTGTTTTGGAAAATGTAAAGAAGTTAAAGTATCAATTTTTGTAATAAAATGTAGTGAAGTAAAGTACAAAGTTGGCAGACAGATACATACTCAAGTAAAGTACAGATACACGAAAAAAATACTTAAGTACAGTAACGAAGTATTAATACTTAGTTACTTTACACCACTGCTGACTGCATGGCTCTGTGAAGGGTTAGACGCTCAGATGAACAATTCAACGAGTCCTCAACCCTCCCCTGGAAGCCACCTACAACACCAGGAGTCAAAGGAAAGCAAAAAATATATAATTGCTGATGCCAGCCATCCAAGCCACAGACTGTTCGGGGACCTTAGGTCCACTAGACGCCACCAGTACAGCAGCATACAGTCTAACAGTCAGGTTGCGCAACAGCTTATCCCCCCAGTCTGTTTATGGTACACATTAAAAGGCATGGGGTCACAAGAATTAATATGGACATTCTACTTGCATTATGATCACCACACAGTATCATGCTGTTGTGTGGCTGTCCGTTGATTGGTTCTATGGACACTGTAGTCTGGTGTAATAGATGCTAGTCGCCAACTGCATTCCTGCAATTGCCCTGGTCACATGATCATTCTTTAATCCACTGCTCGTTGATACAATCAGAGTTAGTGTTATACTGTATGTAAATACAGTACTGTGCAAAAGTCTTATGCACCCTAGACATTGTTTGCCTAAGTAAAAATAATTTTGTCAGAGCCACTAGCGGATTTTTAGTGTTTTTTGGTACTTTTGCAAGAATAACTTTTGAGGCTTATGTTTATTTACTACTAAAGTAATTCCAAGATTACATGTGTGCTAAAACTTGCAAATTGAATTACAAATTTAAAAGCGTTTGCACATTACTATTTTTATAAGTGGTAAACGAATTACAAAAAAAAGCTTTTGTACATAACTATTTTCAAAAGAATGCAAAGACTTATGTCACTGTTTTACATTCACAGTAATCCTTCATCTGAACATCGAGTTACTTTTTCATCTGGAGCATCTGATCTTTTCTTGTTTTTTTTCTGCAGCATTTTACAGCATACTCCTAGTTCCTGCAATGTTAGCCCCTCCTTCCTTCACAATGGTTGCTCCCCTCTTCCGCTCTGGTAAACCAATCATTGCTGGGTGACGTAAAAGCATCACTACTGGATGTCGCACGAGACACCAAATTTTACAAACACTGTTTACTGCCAAATAAAGAGCAATTGACCTGGCGATAGACTTAATCAGCCTTGTGTGAACTGGTTTGGCAAGCGCTGGAATGTAACAGACTTTCGTTTATATGTAAAAGTTCCGCACTTCAGGTTTAAACCCTGTTAACTCCTTTTTGTCTCGCTGACAGAAGGTTCCTATTATTACTCTGATAAAATGTTAATTACTGGTTCACACAAACATTATTTTTATGAACTTGAAGCTACAGTGTGTCAATATAAATGAAAATGGTTCAAAGATATTAGATATCTTTTCAGCACTTTACTATTTGCGTTAAGTGACAAAAAGTAAGGCATTTCCAAAAGAAACAGAGAAAGATTTTTGTTACTTTTTATTTTTGATTGCTTAAAATGAATAATGAAGGCGTCAAAAATGTCATTGTTCATTTACAAAATAGTAACTTTCTGTACGTTTAACATGTAACGATCATGGCAGAGGCACATTCAAAATGATCCATTGATCATCCTGGACCCCTCAATTTAAACCAATGTTCTAACAGTCAATAAAACATGTATTACCCTTCTGTAAATCATGCTCATCTTATTCAGGCATTTGTTAAGCATAGACATTAAGCTGACACTAATGTGTATTGAGTTATGCATTTGTACAGTGTACAGAAAACATAACTGAAAAATCTAAATAGTACAGAACAATGTTCATACATTGGTGTATATATATATATATAAAGCACACATTTGGGCTTTCTTTCTCCAAAAGAGCATCGCTCCAAAGAAGCGTGACAAACTTGATTTCACATCCTGTTTTACATACATGGTAATAATATGGTAATAACGGTACTAGAGTCAGAGTACTTTGCTGGTCAAAATGTTGAGGCAACATAACCTGGTATAATCTCATTCACTACAAAATCTGCTAACATTTCGATTGCATATTGCAGTGACTCAATGTCAACGGGTTTAAGAAAAAAAAGAGGGATCATTATTTAGGTTACTACTTCAAAGTCAGTCTCTTTGTTTTTTCACAAAATCAGTCATCCAGCCCTGTGCTAACAGAAATGACACTAGTTCACTTCTGACTAGAAGGCTGTTGGGTTATGAATCTGTGACAATGAGCTAGTTTAACAAATTCCCATTATTATATTTTGTTTAACTACCTATGCCCTGTCTATACACTCACACTCGTATGCAATTAAAATGCCCTTGTTTTGCATTCGGTCATAAAAGTCCAAAGCTTGATGTGAAGTATATTCATATGGAGGTGCAGACGAATTTTCATGACCTGCAGCTTGCTAACGTGAGGTAAGGCAGAGGAGTGCCTCCCACACCCAGAGAGGAATCGGTGTCTCCCTGTCAGTGTCTTGGTTTAGAGGCGGTGGGGGTCTGAGGGCTGGAGCAGAGCATCTACTCTGGTTGGGGGGTTGCTGGAGTCTCATTGGCATTGGCATCGGTGGGCTTGTTTTCCACTTCGTCATCGGATAGAAGGTCGAGTGACGTTCCCTCCACCTGCAGCTGTCGCCTGCCGGAACGGCTGGTAGAGAAACTGATGGGGCCTCCACGCCTGTAGGGAACAGAGGCGTTGGGGAGAGGCTTTAGTGCAGAGAGTGAAAAGTAACTCAAGTGTCAACTAGGACCAGTGTGTGTGTGTGTGTGTGTGTGTGTGTGTGTGTGTGTGTGTGTGTGTGTGTGTGTGTGTGTGTGTGTGTGTGGGTGTGTGTGGGTGTGTGTGGGTGTGTGTGGGTGTGTGTGGGTGTGTGTGTGTGTGTTTCTGTTCCCAAATCCTATAACTATAAACGCTTTGAATAATTTTGCCTTTAATGTGATTTATAGATTAAAAAGACGTATCATTTGTGTACTGATGCTTTGGGAGCTGTGCTGGGTGTGTATTCGATTGAGGCTCTCAAACCTTAGGCGGCTCTTGAGCGAGTTGACCTCCCGGCTGAGGCCCTCACTAGCCTCGGTGGCGTCCTCCAGCTCCCTCTGCAGCTTCCTGCGGTAGGCGTTAGCCCTGGTGGCCTCCTCCTCAGCCTCCTCCAGCTGACGCTTCAGCTGCTTCATACGAGAGTTGGCCTTCTCTGTCTGACTCAGGCCAGAAGCACAACAATGCTGAACAGTCAGTATTAACACCTAGAACAGTCAGTACTAACACCTAGAACAGTCAGTACTAACACCTAGAACAGTCTGTACTAACACCTAGAACAGTCTGTACTAACACCTAGAACAGTCAGTACTAACACCTAGAACAGTCTGTACTAACACCTAGAACAGTCAGTACTAACACTTAGAACAGTCAGCAGTCTGCTGGACCAGTGGTTACTGGAAACAAGCAGGGTCCAGCTGCGGCTTGGGAGTTCCCGTTATGACACAAGGACCCCATTGGGCGTTCCTGGTAGCATTTCATCGACCAATCGTGTTCGCAAATTCAAATCCAGACTGACCATTTGTGTGTGTTTTGTTCTCCATTGGAGCATGATGCAGACAGGCGATTTTTACTTTGTATCATTACATTAACCATATGCCTTACACTAACCATAACCACACTAACTCTAAAACCTTTCAGTTATGCCCATCTAAAATATATGTAAGAATACATTTTACTGAAATGCTACGTCATGATGCTTCCAATTGAAATACATTCCTTTTGAAACGTGCTGACGGACATGAAAAAAATGAGAAAATCGTGTCCGTGGACACAAATCAGCAGATTTAAATTGCGTGACTATATAACGAAATGCTGTGACGCTGCATTGGTTAGTAACCTCATGCCTCATCTTAACCGTGAATGTTCTAATATAATTAATTCGAATGCTATGGAATATGTGTTCCGGGGCATTCCAGTTTACAAAAACGGGAACCCCCACCAGCACGAGAACGCCCATTTGTGGCTGCAGTTGGATGATATTGATGAAAACACTGTACTCCTCATTCCTCACTAACATTCAACTCTTTCACATCTCTTCTGGCTTAAATGAAATTAACTTGATAGAATTGCTTAATCTGATATGAATATAATATATTTCGTCTTAAGCGCTACAATGTCCAAGTATCTGTGACAAACTCCTCACCTGTTCCTTATACTGGTCGGCATGGCGACGCTCGTCCTCCACCTGCATGCACACCTCCTTCAGCTTCTTCTCCGTCCGTCTCACAATCTTATTGGCTGCTGCTCGCTCCCTGTGATGAGGGCAGAGAAAGGAGATCATTTGGCAGAGCACATCAGGAGCCTCACTGTACCGAAGTCTGTCAGACAAAGTGGATCTCTTAAGAGTGCAAAGACCTTAACATAGCTTAACTCATATATGAACATTGGAACTTAATGAGCCCATTGAATTGGTCTCATAATTCACATGTTCAAGGTAAGTCTGGAGCTGTTGTAAGAACAGTTTATTACTCACTTGGCTTCCTGCTCCAGTTGTTCTTCCAGCTGTAGGATCTTGGCCTCCAGGGCGTTGATGGAGGCCCTGAAGCGATTCTTCACTGAGCCCTCCAGCTCGCCCAGCTTGGCCCGCAGCTCCTTGTTCTGCCTCTCCAGCTGCTGCCGTGCATTCTCACTTTTCTGGGCCACGCTGCGCTCTGACACCAGTTCCAGGGTCAGGCTGTCTGCCTGGGAGAGAAGTGTAAAATAATAAATAACTTGATATTTAAGAGTCAGAAGAACAAGGCTAATATGGTGACAGTGGGCACGTTTTTAGCTGTGTCCGTTTACCTGCATGGTGGTTTTGCGGAAGCGGTCATTGAGCAGCTCCATGTTGCCCTGTTCCTCCTCCAGCTCCTCCTCCAGCTGAGCGATACGAGCCTCCAGCCTCCTCTTCTCATCCAGCAGGGCCGATTTTCCAGAGGTGCTGTTGGAGATCTCATCCGCCAGCTCATCCCGCTCCTGCTCCGCGTGGCGTCGTGCCCTCTCCGACGCAGCTAGGTCCTACCGGGCAGAGTTCATGCGCAGGTCACAAACGGCCTCTCACAGTCAGTACACTAAAGTGAACAGACACGCAGAGACGTAGCGTTACCACAAGACCTACTGTATCATACCTCATGTAGCTGGAGAACCTCTGCCTCCAAGTTCTTGAGCTTTTTCTCATTTTCCTTAGACTGGGAGAAAATCTCGTCCCGAAAGGCCCGGGCGTCCTCCAACTCCCGCTGGTAGTCCTTCATCTGAGCCTAAAAGGAAAAGATGAAGATAGAAATTATTTAGCTCAGAAATAGGATATGTTTTGTTTAGGCCTTTTTTTTTCTCACCTGTAGTTTTCGTAGCTGCTTGATGGCTTCATCCCGGGCCTTGTTTGCGCCCTCTATCTGTCCCACCAGGTCGTTCAGGTCCATCTCCAGCTTCTTCTTAGCAGCCAGGGCCAGGGCTTTCTGCTTCCTCTCATCCTCCAGCTCTGCCTCCATCTCACGCACCTGATGAGCCCCAGACACAACCGGTCAAGGGAAGCCTGCCCTATTCTGAAGGTCAACCTCTGTTTTTCCCCAACACATTTGAGGAGGGCATCGCACCATTGCGTTTCATATGGATGTTTTGCGTCCGCTCTGTACCTGTTTGACCAGACCCCTTTTCTTCTCGTCATTCTGGTCATCTCGCCCCTGCAGGTCTCTCTCGTACTGGGCCTTCATGGCCTGCATGTTGACCTCCAGGCGCAGCTTGGCGTCCTCTGTGGCCTGTAGCTCGTCCTCCAGCTCCTCCAGCTGGGTCCTCATCTCCTCCAGTTGCTGCTCCAGAGTCCGCTTGGACTTCTCCAGCTCATGGACCTGGACAGGGGATTAGAAGGCAGCAACAGGAGGCTGAGCAGCCCATCTCAAAACACCAGCTACCAACACTTTAGGCGCTCAGTGAATCACTCACATTCTTGCCCACATCATCCTTGGAGCTCATGAGGTCTTCCATCTCAGTCCTCAGCTGCTTGTTAAGCCTCTCAAACTCCTCCTTGGCTTCCAGAGCCTCCTCCAGAGCCCGGGCGAGAGACAGAGACTTGGTCTCCTTCTCCCGGGCCTCTGCTTCAGCCTTGTCCCTCTCCTCAGCGTACCGGGCAGAGATGGTCTTCTCCTCAGCTAGCAGCTACAGCCCAGGACAAAGAGTCATTCAAAGAGGACCCGGGTACTGTACATCATATCTCCACATTGTGTGTCTGTGAGACCAAGCTATCTACCATTTTGGATGGATGACTATGGGGGATCTAACCTGGTCAAACTTCTTCTGCTTCTTCTCCAGGTTGGAGACGATGGTTCTCTGGTGGTCCAGATCTACCAGGAGGTCATCAAGTTCCTGCTGCAAACGGGTCTTGGTCTTCTCCAACTTTTCAAAGGCGATGGCCTTCTCTTCCAGTTTCAGGGTGGCCAGATCTGTGTCCTTCTGCAGCTTCCGCTTCACCTCCTCCAGACCCTCCACCAACCCAACGTCATCCTCTAGCTTCTTCTTGGTCTCAACCAGCTGAGTATTCATAAACAGTTTAATAAAATAATGATTACTGTAGGATATAGATATAGCAAGGGTCAAACAAGTTTCGACCCACACGCTTATCAAAGCTAATATATTAATGGGGACTAAACTGCCTATTTAGATGACACTAATCATGAATAATAACTAGGAGGCAATTACAAATTGTCTTGGGGGGGAGTTACCTTATATTATATTACATTATAACAATATAGCAGAAGCTCTATTCCAGAGTGACTTACAGTAGTGAGTGCATACATTTTCATACTGAGCACTTCTGCTAATTGAACTCATATCCACTGTATTGTGAGTTGCTTCGAATAAAAGAGTCTGCTAATATACCTTAAATGCAAATAAAAATAATAGTACCAACTGAGCTACAGTGCTAAGTTAGAAATAGCTGCTTTGAAACTGTATTAATTTCATGAATTCTGACAAACAATGCTAATTGATAGGGGATGGCTTGTTATATAGATATGACCTGTAATTTATTGTTTACTTTAGTTAAAGTGACAGAATACTGAATACCACTATCTAGTCGTTTGTTTATTGGATTTAACGAGCAATAGAATATAGAGTTGTCTGTTCCCGTAGCAACCTGGGCCTGCAGTGAGCACAGCTGTTTCTCCAGGTTCCTGCGAGCCTCCTCGTCTTCTTCCCCCTGCTCCTGCAGGGTACTCTTCTCCTCCTCCAGCTGGCGGATACGACTGCTCAGGTTCAGCTTCTGACGCGTCTCCTCCTGTAGCAGCTCCTGAACAGACAGACAGAGATACAGATCCCCAAGCACAAGATGAGACATGGACACTGAACTTAAGACACATGAGCTCATCTCAGATTTGAGTACAGACTGGCTCACCTGGGTCTCCTGTAAGCTGCTCTCCAGGCTGGTAGCGTCTTTAGCCAGCTTGATTCCCGTCCTCTCTGCGTCCTCCAACAGAGCAGACACGCTGTCCAGCTCGGTCTGCACACAAGGTACACCAAGGCTGAGCCACCACGACCAGTGGAAATGAAAGTCTATGTGTGTGTGTGAATGTGTGTGTGTGTGGTTTTGTGCCCCCTCACCTGTAATTTGTGGGTGCGTTCGGCTAGCTCTGCCTTGGCCTTCTCTCCCTCTGTGACGCGGGCCAGGGTCTCCTGGAGTTGAGCCTCGAGCTTCTTCCTTTTGTGTTCTGACTCTGTCTTGGCCTGCTGAAGCAGCTTCACCTCACTGACCAGCTCCTTGTTTGCACTCTCAGTGCTCTGCTTGTTCTTCTCCAGATTGGCCTTGAACTAGATACACACAGCAAAACATTGTACAATAGAAATTGAGTGCAGGCAACATGTCGATCAAACAGAGGAAGCACTACGTCAGCTTTCCCCCGTATATGTACATGATCATGGTGATGTTGTGGAGACACCCACCCTCTTGGCCTGTTCCAGCTGCTCTGCCAGCTCCTCCAGGGCTACGGAGTGCCTCTGTCTAATCTCCTGGACCTGGGCCTCGTGGTTCTTTGTCTCCTCGTCCATGGCCTTCTTCAGCTCCGTCACCTCCAGCTCTCGCTTGGTCCTGAGCTCCTGCTGGGCTGCCGTGGTGTCCAGGGTGTCCTCCAGCTCTGTCTTCAGGGCCTCCAGCTCCTCACTCAGGTCTCTTCTGAGTTTCTCAGCCTTGTTCCTGGAGATTTTTTCTGTTTCCAGGTCCTCCTGAAGCTCTGCCAGCTGGGCCTGGAGCTCCCGTACCTGCTTCAGGGCGTTGTTCTTCTGATTCACCTCATCATCTCCCCTGGCACACACACACACACACATTTAAGTACAGCCTTTTTCTATCGATTTTCCTCATTTTCTTCTCAACACCCAATTTGTTGTGTCCAATTCCCCTTTGTCTCATCTGCAAACCCTCTTAGGTGTAGGATGGTCGAAGTCCTTTCGCATGCTTCCTCCAAGCATGTGTCACCAAACCGTCCGATACTTTTCACACTGCTCTTTCAACACGGAAGCCTTTAGTCGGTACATACAGAGATGGTTTTACACGTTCGCCAACTACACAACCGTGATCGAGTCAAAAGGCATCAAGCCTGCACACAAAGAGTCGTATGAGAATGATGTGACAAGTTCATTGTGTCCGACTACCCACCCATTTACCCTGGGCAGCGCTGTACCAATTTGCCCAGACCTCTCGGGCATAGACGGAAATGCTGCGATCAGGGTTCAAACCCTGACCTCGAGGGAGGCCCTTTAATTATTATCCTGTACAATAAAGCACAACTCCTGTAAAAACCTTAAAAATACCTATTAGGATACATGACAAAATATTTGAGTACAATTATAATATATTTCAATTGGTCATACACCATGGGACCAACATGTATATTTGCACTGTTGTACCAAGTTGCTATGCATATCTTTTCCACAGAGTGGCAGTATATATCATGAGTATACAGTATATGCTCAGAAAACTAAGTACATATAAAGTGTCATGAAATAAAAACATTTTTTGTTCACTGCCATTGAGTGTTTGAATGGCCAGTGATCAACAGAGACGAGACCAGGCGCAAATACTCCCAGTCTGGCTGGCACCATATTGTACCCAGAAAGCATACAGATTTTACATACTGTACTCATTGTGTTTAAATAGAAAAACGACATAAATTAGCAAGCTGACAAGATGACCAGTTAAAGTCTAACCAACTATAGAACTGACCTACAATTTCTTTAAATAACATATAATGTTATTTAAAGAAATTGTCGGTCATATATATACTGCCATGTGGAAAATAATAAACTAAGTGTGAATAAGCCTCTGAGTTTCACTTCCTCGCAGTCAAACACATTTTAACCAGACAACACCACTTAACTACATTGTCTCACCTGGCTTGTAAAGCATGCAACTCTTCTTCCTTTTTAGCCAGTTGGACCTTGAGCTCCTCGATCTGGGCCTGCAGCTCAGCAATCTGCTCATGGAGGTCCGTGGTCTCCCCATCCAACTTCCTCTTGGCCTTCTCGAGCTCCTGGCGTGTCTTCTCCTCCTTTTTCAGACGCTCTGGAGGAGGACAGAATGGACACACATGGATTTAGAGCATCTGCAGGCACTACCTAACTAGTAAGACCTTGAAGGTCAGCGAGAACTTACCTTCTAGGTCCACCATCATCACCTCCTGCTTATTCTTCATTTTTCCCAGGTTCTTCGCCTTTTCCTCTTCCTCAGTCAGCTGGGACATCATCTCATTCACACGATCGTCCAGGAACTTCTTTTCCTAAAGGAAAAGATAAATCAGGTTTTATTTAAAATAATCGAACATCAACTTGTGCAGTTGAGATGACATATGCCATATATAAATATGATATAGTAAGGTCCTGATAGCTAATCTGCCTTATCGGTCTACTCACCTTCAGAAACTTGGTGTTTTGGTCCTCCAGGAGCAAGATGTCCTCCTCAAACTTCTTCATCTTGGCCTCGGCCGTCACCTTTTCCAGCTGAAGCTTCTGCCTGGCCGCCTCCTCCTCGTCCAGCTGCTCCTCCAAGTCCTGAATGTGAGACTGCATCTTCTTCTTCTCATTCTGCAGGCCTTGGTTCCTCTCCTCCTCCTCCTCCACACGGGCCTCCAGGTCATGGAGGATCTCCTCCAGCTCCTGTTTCTTAGCGGCCAGACGAGCCCTCATCTCCTCCGCCTCGGCAAATAACTCTGTCTCCGCCTGGAGCTGCTCTGCTAGGATGCTCTTCTCCTCCATCAACTGCATGATGAACACATGAGCATTAAGGCTACAATGCAAGACAGAAGTTCCCTAAAGGGGTAAAGGGAACTACGTATAGTGTGGGCTGGTTCCTGACCTGGGAGTGTTTTCTCTCCATCTCCACCAGCTCTCCTTCCACCTTGGTCTGCTTCTCCTTAACCTTGATCAGCTCATCGTCCTTGGCTTGCATCTCCTCCTCCTGCCTGGTGACCTGCAGCAGGGGCTTCACCTGGACGACAGGACAGAACCTCAGGTCAGAGACTGCTGGCTATGTTCAGAAGCAGGTGCTCAGAAGCTGTAATATGTAGCGACCATTCTGCTTGTACAGTTAAAGGTACAATATGTATTTTTCCAAAACAATAACAAAAGATGTAGTTTGCATTACAAAAGCAAACATCACTATACCTATATTATATATTTCTTAGTTGTATACTTACATTATCTTAAATGTTTCCACCAACTTTCAAATCCAGAGAAATTTGTAATATAATTCGGAGACGTGGGACTTTTCATTTTGTCTTCCGTCAATGGCGTCATATAACCTTTGACTGCGCTAGTTGCTCTAAGTTCCAGGGAACCGCCAAACATAACGTGAATAAAGTTATAATATTTTTAACAACACATTACTTTATCAGTGAACATTTTTTCTGCCGGAGACGCTAGATTGGAAGGTTGTCATTGACGACGACAACAAAACCCATGATCCCACGCTACTTCCCGACATCATCCAAGTACATCTTTTGCTATTGTTTTGATTGAGAGCCCCCTGGCGGCCAAAAACTACATATTGTACGTTTAATTGACATATAGCATAGAGCTCGGGAGTGGGGACGTGCCCACCTTGGTGAAGAGCCTCCACCACTGCCAGTGCTTCAGCTTCAGGTAGGCAGAGCAGTTCCTCTGGAGAACCTTCAGACAACTCAGCTGCTGCTGCTTCTTAGCAAACGCCCTGTCAGCAGACAGAGGTCAGATATCATTACGACTCCTTTCTAGTGCAACATAATGTGTTGTATCGGTAATTTAGCAGCAAACACTGTCAGAATAAACAGATCAAAAAGTTATGATTATGGAATATTTCTGTCCTAATACCTATTGCCCAATAAAGAAGGATATGAGGAAAGGAAAATGCATTAAATTAGCAACACAAAAACCCCACCCAACATGGACATTTCTCACTTTTCAATTAATTTCCTGCTCTCTGTTCAATTGAGCTAAATCAAAGAGATTTGAAAACACTGACTTGCGTGCCAGATATCCACGACAGACTGACTGGAAGAAGATGATGATATCAGTGATCTTCAGGTCTCTTTCCTCTTCCAGATGAGCCAGTACTCCAGCCCTGAAGAAGATCTTACTCTGACCAATCCTAAACAGGTTCAGGTCTAACTCCAAAGCCCGGATCTGGAGGGAAATTAGTAATTATACGTAAGAGCTAACAAGCCAATGATTCTACTTAGATTGTGTGTATAATATAAACAATATACTATCCATCTGGACAAAAACAGGGGGCCTAAATATGTTTTTTCAATTATGAAAGTCACAGACGGTAGCTTTAATCCTAACCACAGTTAATCCTCACCATTCTCTCACAAGCCTGCTTTCCATCCATGAAGCCCTTAGGGATGGCATTGGGGGTGAGGATCTCATACCTGGGAACATAGAGGTCGATCAGCATTACCAGCTCGTTATTACAGTTCCATGTTGACCAGCATCAGGGTGTGTGGATGAGAGCATAACAGAGGCCTTGCTGTTCAGAAAGTGAAGGTAGGCAGAAGAAGACACCCAGGAGAACGGAAAACCAATGACACGTTGTCTTCTGTAATTACTTTCTCACAGGTGGCTGAAGAACATCATCCTTTTCGCAATAGATAGTTTGTGGTATGAGGTGTTGTACGGTACCTCTGTCTGAACTCCTGGAAAACGATGCGGTTGGGGAAGCCCTGTCTGCAGATACGGATCCCCTCCAGAACGCCGTTACACCTCAGCTGATCCAGAACCAAGTGGGGCTCCAGCTTACCAGCCTGGGGGAGATGGAACCATAGAACATTACAACATTTACTGTAATACCAAGGACATTATGCTGAACTAACGAAAAGTTTAATTCCTTCAGATTGAATTTAAGCCCAAAAAGTATTTTATATGGAAACAACAATGCTGCTCCAAATGTTTTATTTAGTGGAATATTATGCCAGATGTCTTTCTACCATTGGGATACAGAGAAAGCATTTACCACAAAACTATGTGTCTGTTTACTCTCTACATGCAGATCATCGTTTGATGACAGTAATTTGTGGTTGTGATTCAGAAACAATCATGTCTAATCAAAATCTCCTGGAATACATCAGGCATCACTTAACAAGTTCACTGCAACCACAACGCTCCACTTCTCTATTGTTTGATTAGCAGCCAGCCATTTGAACTGTTCTTTATGGAGACAGAGGGCCCATCAGGCCTGCTAGAGAAGTGTGTGTACAGAGGATGGAGGCTAGTGTGGGCTGCGGTGTGCACTGCAGTGAGCGGAGCACTGCCCAGTTTCAGGGTCAGGGGAGCGGGCTTCTCACGGCTCACCCTCTTCTCGTGGTTGGGGATGATGCAGCGGACGAAATTGGGGTTGGTGTTCCTCAGAGTGGCCATGAGCTTGGTGAGGGACTCCTTGTAGAGCTGGCCCACCGTACGGAACATGCCCTTCTTGGTCTTGTAGGCTGCACCAAAGGCTGTCTCATTGATCCCCGTTACCTGGTCCAGACCCACTATCCGGTCCACTATTAGGAGATGAGGGAGAGATGGATGGAGTGAGATAGGTAGGAACCAGTGCCAAATAAACACAAACATTTAAGAAGCAGAGGACTAGAGGCGTGGCTGGGACATAGCCAATACGTCTACACATGGCGTCTACACATACCAATACGTCAACATGATTGACAGCAAGAGTGCATGGAATGGAGGTTTGCCCAAGCATTGATTATACAACAGAGGCTGTGAATCGGGCCTTTCCTTTTCCCAACTGAAGATTTAGATGCTCCTGCGCATGTTTGTGACTCTATATATATTGTGTATATAGACCTGCACTCTGCAACCCAAATTCAGGATGTGGCTTCTCCAGTTCTGGACATATTTTACACAAACAGGCAGTTCATTTATTCAAGCTATTTATGCGATGTAAAAGTTTTTTATTGTCATTGCAAACACTGGCTAAGGAGGCTGACAGGCACAATATGTCCATCTTCCCCAGACCCTAAGTGGCAATAACCAGACAGCTCAGTCTTGTTTTGGACTCTACACCCTTCAAGACACTGTACAATGGACGTTTGACTCAAACAGGCAGTTCATTTAGGCAAGCTATTTAGGCAGCTTACCAATCAAAGGCCATACACAGACAGCCGAGTATTGTTTTCCACAGACTTTGCAAACATTAGCCATGGAAGCGGACAAGCCAGTAAGTATGACAGATTACAGCATGCTGTCGAAGTGATAGGACTGAGCTATTTCTAGCTTCAATACTTTTAAAGGGGAGATTCAAACAGCATAAAACCACACATGATTTGACACTTAATATATAGAAAAAAACAACCAGGCAATTAAAGAAACACAAAAATGAATTCATATTACAAATATAATAAATAGTGGAGCCATTATTAGCCATTACTATTTTGAATTCACAGATGGAACCTTGTTAATAAGTCTGTATTCCAGTGAGGATGTTAAAATATTATAACTTTTATTAAAGTAAATGCTTCTTCTGTAGGCTCATGTGGAATGTACACTGCTCAAAAAACTAAAGGAACACTCAAATCAAACGTCGAGTCTCAATGAATGACACACATTAAACATCAACATTTTTACTGTACTGTACATTGTGTAATTCATTGAGAACAAAATGTTGTAAAAACGGTCAAAGAAAAACAAAATCACCAACCGATTGAGTGTGGGAAAACAAATGAAATCACAGGCTGTTCCAACTTGCGTGAATTTCATCACGTTAACTCATGTGACTCAGTAGTGTGTATGGCCCCCACATGCCTGTATGTACTCCTGACAACGTCTGGGCATGCTCCTGATGAGATGGCGGATGGTGTCCTGGGGGATCTAATCCCAGGGCTGGATCAGGGCATCAGTGAGCGCCTGGATAGTCTGTTGCGCTACTTGGCAGCGTTGGATGCACCGATACATAACCTCAGAGAGGGCCTCAATTGGATTCAGGTCTGGGCAACATGAGGGCCAGTCAATGGCATCAATGCCTTCATCATCCAGGACCTGCCTACACACTCTGGCCACATGAGGCTGGGTATTGTCCTCCACCAGGAGGAACCCAGGACCCACTGCACCAGTGTAAGGTCTGATTATGGGTCTGAGGATTTCATACCGGTACCGAACATCAGTCAGGGTGCCATTGGCTAGCACGTGGAGGTCTGTGCGACCCTCCTTGGATATGACTTCCCAGACCATCACTGACCCACCGCCAAACCGGTCATGCTGAATGATGTTGCAGGCACCATAGCGTTCACTGCAGCATCTCCAGACTTTTTCGCATCTGTCACATGTGCTCAGTGTGGAACTACTCTCATCTGTGAAGAGAACGGGGCGCCAATGTAGGTCTACCTGGTGAATGCCAATCGAACTGCATGGTGCTGGGCTGTGAGCACAGGTCCCACTAGAGGACATCGGGGCTTCATTCCACCCTCATGGAGTCTGTTTCTGACAGTTTGGTTAGAAACATGCACACCAGTTGCCTGCTGGAGGTTATTTTCTAGGGCTCTGGTAGTGCTCCTCCTATTCGTTCTTGTACAAAGGAGCAGACACCGGTCGTCTATGGCTCTGTCCAGGTCTCGTGTAACGGCTTGTCTCCTGGTATCTCCTCCATGCTCTTGAAACTGTACTGGGAGACACAGCATACCTTCTTGTGATGGCACGCCGGAGCTGACTACCTGTTCAACCTGAAAGGGCCACAGGTACCGCTTCATGATACCAGCAGTGACAAGGACACTAGCAAAACACAAAACTGAATTACATTGTCTGTGGCCACCTGCAAAACTATTCCTTTTTTGGGGGCTGTCTTGCTGTTGCCTCTCCAGTGCACCTGTTGTCACTTTAATTTGCACCAAAACAGATGACATTGATTCACAATTGCTTATGCTTCCTAACTGGACAGATTGATATCCCTGATGTTTAATTGACTTGGTGTTATACAGTGATGATTGCTTGTTTCCTTAGTTTTTTGGAGCAGTGTGCTTACATGCTTATCAATTATTTTTGATCATAGCACCAATTGGAAGCATATTATATGCAAGCAAACCAGGCATTGTAAGTAATGATTAATCAAATGTTTTTTTTAGATATATTCAAGCACAGAATACAGACGAGCATTCAGAGAAGTGTTATTTTGTATCAACTCGGGGATACGATATGGAAGCATAACTACAGATTAGAACATCCCAAATGTGCAGATGGTTTTGAGAGAAACAAGTTTACAAACTAAAACAGAAAACAGTCTACAAAACATAGGCCACAGTGTTTTGGAACTGTTTAGGGGCAAGCAGCCAATAAGAGCATACATAGAGTACTGGACACGCACATGTACAGAAGCTTGTCTTTAGTGCGAGATGTAGTTAAATTATTTCTTACAGTTGGGAGAAGGGATTCACAGCCACCGACTTTATTTCAAACAAAGAAAACAAGACTGAACCAAGCGATTTGGTAAACAAGGGTCAATACATGCTGAAAACGCTGTATGTATGAATACACACAAGAGCCTTTGAATCTATCAGGTGTACAGAGTCCTTTCAGCTATCACCTGTTGGGTCAGACATTTTTCCCTTGGCAGGGATGTTAGTTTAGAGGCTCATTAGGAAAACATGGCTTCATTGAGCTGCTGTCTGGCCTTCAATGACAGGCAAAGCTACTTCAGCCTTTATAAAGGGATCTGGATATCAGCATGGACATTCTTCATAGACTGATGAAGCCATCTGATAAAAAGGGCCACATGTCATAATAATGCTAGCTTTAGAGAGCCATTATAACAGCCAGCTCCATTCTAACTGTAGCTCAAAATGAAAGCCAGATTCCAACGGATGGGTGTAGGATTAGAGTTCCATACTTTTTCCTGTGTCAGTGTAATTTGACCAATCTAATGCAACTATGCTAATGCTTTTATCTTCTGTTGTCCGAAATAGTTGAAGGACTGTTTGTAAAGGTAAAGAAAGCTTACAATGTCCTATGAACATCTCACTAATCAATGTCATTATCTTACAGGGTAAAATTTGATAAATAACCAATTTCAGTTGTTTGATCATCTGGTTTGTGGTAATAACCCACAAAATAATACACTGTGTGCACAATTATTAGGCAAGTTGTATTCTTGGGAATTATTTATATTATTGAACAACTTCAGCACTCTTGGTCAATCCAAAATACACCTCAAACCTGAATAGTTAAACTGGTGACATTGATTGACAATCGCTTATGATTCCTAACTGGACAGATTGATATCCCTGATGTTTAATTGACTTGGTGTTATACTGTGATGATTGGTTGTTTCCTTAGTTTTTTGGAGCAGTGTACTTGCATGATTATTAATTATTTTTGATCATAACACCAATTAGAAGCATTATAACACACAGTTAGTTTAAGTCTTTTCTCAACACGTTTCTTGCGACCCTGTTGAATATTTGCAACAAAACGTTTGATGGTTTTGTGATCACGCCCCAATATCTAAGCAATTTCAAGAGTGCTGTTTCGCTCTGAAAGACATTTTACAATTGTTGACTAAGTGAAATCTCTTTTTTGGCTTATTTTGCCTGAGGAACTGAAGCTGCCTAATAATTATGCACACCTTGATATAGGGTGTTGATCTCCTTAGGCCACACCCTCCCTCATTACACAAATACACATCACCTGATATGTAAGGTGTGCATCTAATAAGCATTCCAGTTTAAACAGCTTGAATTTGGAACATATACATAGTAATGATGATATGGTCAAAATACTGACCTAATAATTGTGCACCCAGTGTATTTATTGTTTTGTAATAGTCAAACCATACACCTTTCTTATTTTTATAGACTCATGAAATGCACCATGTGTTTTGTCTCATAACCCATGTTTTTGTAGGAAATATTTTTTACTATATCATGCAAACCATATAAAAGTCTTATTTGATTAGAATTATTCTTTTCCATATGAAAAAACAAGGATCTGATCAGGAATAACTCCATGTAGGTATATGTTCCAGCCTAGCTCAAACAAGAAAACTATGAATTCCAACAGTCATGACAGAAAGTAGCTTAATATCCAAAGCAATAATGTACATTAACATCACTCTTCTGTTAACGCCATGCCTGACTGAGCTCAGGTGACTGTTAAAGGCATTAAACGACAGCACCCAGACTTTACACATCACACCAGCTGTGCTGCAATTATTCCATTCCAGATTTCCTCATCAGAAGTTAAATTGTGGTTCTACCTACGTGGGTCTGACAAAAAATAATTACAACCTTTATACCTTTATAATGGACAGTCTGTGATTGGAGCAAGACAGAATCGACAAATCAGATTTGCTGAAAGGCTCCATCTTGATGAGCAACAGTGCATTTAAATACATGCAAAGCCTGCAGGCGATGGGTGCTTCTAAAGGGGCAGAGTGTAGGATCAGGCAGGGAGGACCTACAGAGCATCATTCACCTGGAGGCTCAAGGAGACCAGACGCTTTGTCATAGAAAGAGGCTCTCTGAAATGTCTGAATGTCTACAGCCCAGAAACAGAGAGGAGGATGTAACAGACATAAACACATCCATGCACGGACAGATTCATTCTAAGAATTATTACCAGGTTACCATATGAAAGACACAGCTGAAATTATGATTAGTTGATTACACTGTAATGGACAAACATAACGCTGTTACTGGGACAGTGGAATATTCCTAACTCATTGACAAATGGAATTCAAGCAGAATACATCAGGGATTCCCCGTGTTATCTCAGCCCTTATTAGTTGACAGATTAATGATGGTAATAATAGTAATGTATTCAATATCTATGGCACATTTCAAATAACCTCAATACCATTCAAATGGAAAACTGTCACAGGTTTAGGCTGTGGTAGGCTGGCCGGATAGCACCCTTTTGTGTTTGACTGTTATTTCTGCTGTTCATCCGGACTATTCCAGTCATTGCTCAAATATCCATTCAGAGTGTTTGATTGTCTCATCAGTGTCTACACCTGTTAGTCATTATTACAAGGCCGAATAGTATTTAAACCCCTGTGTTTGTCAGTGGTAGTTTTGGGCTATTGTTCGTCAGTATGTGTTTTTGCGCTGTATGTTTGGAGGTTCTATCTGTATCGCTAGTAAAGGTATATAAGTGTGTTCTGTTCAGATTTTGTTGTTATGCTAGGTAACTGCACCCTGTTTTGCGCACCTTTACTTTCATATTTACTACTAGTCTTCCATTTGCTCCTGATATTGTATGCTTCTGTTGAACTATCGTTAAACTCATTATTTTGCCTTGGATTTATGCATATGCCTCCTACCTTACCTCAGAACGTTACAAAAACAGAACTAGACGTACAGGTGAACCAGTTTAGGTCACATTTCTGAATGCTACATCCTATGAAGATGAGATGCTCAGTTTTGGATTACTAAATCATTTTTTCTTTAGGTGTTATAATAAATTAATCAGAACAGTCCGCAATCATATAATAAATCATGTAGAATTGACAAATTCAGAAATAACATTTGGAACTGATTTACTCCACATTTTGTGGCAGTTCACTGGTACCTTTACTGAATAACCAAGACTCAAAGTAACAGCCTATGGTCTAATGATAGAAGGTCTCACCGTCCTTCCAGAGCTCAGCTACAAATTTGTCAGTGGACTGGTTGAGCAATGTGGCCACATTGTCGTTTAGAGGGTCCATGTTCTTCATCAGCCACTCATCTGCCTTGTAGTCCACCTGGTGACAGACTTTAGTTTAATAGTGCATTAACAAGTAAGTGTAACCTAGCTTCTGTTTTTCCATCTCACTGATCTATATTCAAATGTCTTACCATGGCTCTACTGTTATTTTGATGCTGTGCTTTTAAAACATTACAGCTTAACCTCTAATCTAATACAAACAATGATTGGAGATGATCTTGGCTTTGTGTTATATGGGGAGTTTTGTCTGGAATGTACATAGACCTTATTCCAGATGGTAGAGACCGTTAAGGTGAGAGTTGAAGAATCCTGGATTATATAACAGCATAAAGTCAGTCTCACACCAATGACAAACAGATGTGGGGAATAAGAGCACAACTGAGCTTTTGTGCTCAGGCAATGACCTATTAAATAGAGAATGTATGTCTGCTGCCTCCAGGGCAGCACAAAACACTGCCTGGTAACAATAGTTTAAAATGAACACATGGAAAATGTTTTTTAGCCATTAACGAGCTGACGAATAAGACTTATATCCACAATGTTTTGTCAGAAAAGTAACATGTGGTTCCTTTTAATGGACGAGGATCTCACCTCGAACAGGAACCTCCGAATTACTCTCATAACTAACCTGTTAGCACAATGTGAAGAGAGGAAGTCATTTGTCTTCATGGAGGTCCCATGACCAGGGTGATTGTGGACCTACCCTGCCTGCATAGTGGATGATGCAGAAGTCAGCCTTGTCCTTCAGCTGCCGGGGCTTCTGGAACTTGGAGTGCGAGCCCTGCTCCTGGAGCACCTTGTCCACAAACGTCTTATCCGTGGCCTTAGGGAACCAGCACTCCTCATCCAACAGCGCAAGAACTCCTGGAGGGTTGGTCTGCAGACAGACACACAACAGGAGGCATGTTCAGCGGTGAAACACCCCATTAGAGTAGATAGATGTGAAGGTGAAAAGCTGACCGGCTTCTCGATGAGGTCGATGCAGGGCTGCAGGTCCAGCCCGAAGTCGATGAAGCTCCACTCGATGCCCTCCCTCTGGTACTCCTCCTGCTCCAGGATGAACATGGTGTGGTTAAACAGTTGCTGGAGCTTCTCGTTGGTGTAGTTGATGCACAGCTGCTCAAACGAATTCAGCTGTGGATAGAGACAGTAAGATGTGAGATTAGTCTTACAGATCGACGTGACAACACAGCGACTTAATGAACTCAACAACTGCAACAGGAGATCCCATAAAAAACACTTGAAACAAGTTTACCGCAAAGATCTCAAACCCAGCGATGTCCAGGATGCCAATAAAGGAGGCCCCTTGCCTCTTGGTCCTGTCCAGGGCCTTGTTGATGCGGTGGACCAGCCAGCGGAACAGACGCTCATATGTGGCCTTGGCTAGAGCCTCCACTGCAAAGTCAGCCTGAGGGCAGAATCAGAGAGCAAGAGTAAATCTGTTAAACCAACTCGGACTGATGCTACCGAAAAGAGAAACAGCTGCTGACAGAACAACCCTCACCTGCTCTTTGGTCTGGGCCTTCTGGACGTAGTCACGGCCCACTTTGATGCGGGGGGAAAGGATGGCCCTGGTGAACTCCATCACATTCAGCCCCAGCAGGTGACATAGCTTCTGGGCCGCTGGAGGACATGGCAGTGAGTTAGTCGTGACCTGTCCTTGTTGCAGCTAGGACACGTGCAATCAGAGCCTTTATACAGCAATGGTGACACTGTAGAAATGAACCTTCAATGACAGATCACAGTCATTGGTTACCTTGCCTTCTTGAGGGTATGTTTACTCAGTCAGATGCTCTAACCACGAGGCCACCTGCTGGTTTTATGTGTTTGTTGTGGCACTGGCCTGTGTCAGTGTGAGTAGATGCTTTTATAGTATTGGCAGAAGCAGGCTTGTCAGCTTTATATTGGACAGTGAGATGGTCACTGCATGTGTGAATGTCCTCTGTTCAGTGAAGCATGTATGAGCTATGTTCTGCAACAAACAGACTTTACAACAGACACTCTGTACCACAGACAGACTGTACCACAGACAGACTGGGGAGAGTCTGCTAAAAACAATATACTGCTTGAGTCTGAAGGCCAGTCTGCTCTGCAGTAGGTGCTGTGGACCGAGTCGGGTGACTGAATCCACCTTACTGTAGGAGGATGTTTAATGTTGAAGACACCCCAGAGTCAATGTGCTGTAAACTTAGAAAAGTCCTCATAAGCTGTGCAGTGATAAGTCACCTTAGTTGATCTGTTTCTTAATGTGCTGTAAACTTA
>JACXGM010007192.1:0-21325 GCA_016801145.1 Umbra pygmaea | reverse complement strand
AGGGTCCTAGATCTGCAGCCTCCGGTTGTGCAGGAACATACTACTGACTTGACCCACTGAGCCACTGCCGCCCAGAGAAGGGGTGTTAAACCCGGTGTCCTGGACACATTTCCAATCTGTTGTTAATACCATCGTGGCAAGCTAATCATCCTCAGCTTTCAATTTGCTCATTCATCCCCTTCCCTCCCCCACTTCTCCCCATGCCCTTGCTGTAAATGAGAAGATGTACTCAGTCTACTTGCTTGCTAAAATGAAGGTAAACTAACTAATAAATATATGGGTGTTGAAAACCTACGAAAGCAACATATTTTGTATAATTTCTAATTTAGTAATATGAGGAAATATTTTCATGTTTTTTTCTGGCGGGCCAAGACATCCCTGGTGAGAACTGCTGCATACTAGACCTACAGTAAAATTGCAAAATAGACCTAGGCTGCTTGTATCCAAAACAACAATGTTTTTTGCTTTTCTTGCTGCATGAAGATATATTTGATTGATTATTGATTTGTAGTACAATACAGCATACTCGAAAATCAATAATCTGTATGTTTTCACTTTATATTGGATTGAAGACGTGCATTTTAGTTAATCACTCATAGCCTGGGTGGTTGTCTGACACACACACAAAAACATTTTTGGTTATTTAAATTTCATCACCAAATATAATTTCTCGCTTCAAATGACAGTCGGGGTTGAGTGTGGCCTATTCCCAAGCACCCCCGCCCGCCTTCCCTCTTCAATCCCCGCCCTTCTTGTGTCTCTGCCAAAATGTGAAACGCAATCCTTGCCTCTGGTCAGAGAGCAGTTATTTTAAAACTTCAACCTGATCCACCTCGACACGGCCATGGCAGGAGCAGCAATGATAAAACCGAATAAGCCAAATGACCAATCTTCGTTTAATTTGGAACTAAGAGCCTACTAGTAGAGAATGACCTATAGCTTTTTCGCTCCGAGTCTCATCTACGATCAATTGTTTGTTCTTTCTCCGCTCGCCAGTCTCCAATGTCTCTCCCAGTAGTTCTTCCCGGATCGTGTTGCCCTTTAACCGGGGTATCGTTGCCCTCTCAGCTGGCAGACCAGTCGTTCAGGAGTCGGCCACCACGCTGTATAGCTACGTCTCACATGCCTGGTTCTCAGTCGCGGCTGCTCCCAGCTTTGCTTCCCGGCCGCCCGCTGCTCTCCCTCGGATTACTGCAGCTGGTTCTCGGCTGCTCTATGGTCGCGCTCTCCTTCGGAGCTCTTTCTCTCAGCAGCTCGCCCCCCATCCGAAACTCATGTCCTTTCTGGGCCGGATCTTCAGTGAGTTGTTGTGTTTATTAACATCACCCACAAAATGAGAGTGTTGACAGGCACAATGACACCGTATTCTTGGCGTATAACATTATCTGTATCAACAGGTGGTGTATTGCAACATTACCCAAATTACACTGGTTTAATTGGAGAATTTCAGACACAGCAGGGCACTGGATATTTATTACTGTAAAATAAGTTTTTATTAACCAGTTTGTTGACAATTTGCCTACTTTATTATTATTATTATTATTATCATTAGCTGGTGACGTGCGTGCATCTGTATGCTTAGAAAAGGTTCATTCAATAGGTGAAAGGATCCGTAAACACGCCAGCAGTTTTCAATGATTTATAAATCAATCAAACCTAATACAGGACTGGCTTTGGCGTCATGAGTAGGCCAGCCTAATCAGGTCCAGGTGTAAGAGCCTACTAGTATAATACACTAGTCTATACTGTACACTCACCGGCCACTTCATTAGGTACACCTTGTTAGGACTTGCACCTTCTTTTGCCTTCAAAACTGCCTTACTTTTTTATGGCATAAATTCATGCAGTGTCTGGATATATCCCTCTGAGATTTTGGTCCTGACATAATTGCAACACACAGAGTTGCTGCAGATTTGTCGGCTGCACATCATGATGCAAATCTCCCGTTTCCCCACATCCCAAAAGTGCTCGGAGATCTAATGACTGTAGAGACCATTTGAGTACATTCAACTCATTGTCATGTTTATGAAACCATTTGGAGATAATGTGAGCTTTGTAACGTGGAGTGTTATCCTGCTGGAAGTATCAATTAGAAGATGGGTACAATGTGATCATAAAGGGATGGACATGGTCAGCAACAATACTCATAGGCTGTGGCATTTAAATTATGCCCAAATGGTACTAAGGTGCCCAAAGTGTGCCAAGAAAATATGTGCAAAACCATTCCACCACCACCACTAGCCTGAACCCTTTGATACAAGGCAGGATGGATCCATGTTTTAATGTTGTTTACACCAAATTCTGACCGTGCCATCTGAATGTCGCAGCAGATATTGAGAATCATCATACCAGGCAACGTTTTTCCAGTCTTCTTTTGTCCAATTTTGGTGGGCCCATACAAATTGTAGCCTCAGTTTTTCTGTTCCTAGCTGACAGGAGTGGCTGTAGCCCATCTGCTTTAAGGTTTGACGTGTTGAGCATTCAGAGATGCTCTTCTGCATACTTTGGTTGATAAAGATTTTTTTTATTTGATTTACTGTTGCCTTTTTATCAGCTCGAACCAGTCTGGCCATTTTTCTCTGACCTCTGATCTCAACAAGGCATTTTCGCAAAGAGAAATGGAGCTCACTGGATATTTTCTCTTTTTCAGACCATTCTCTGAAAACCCTAGATATGGTTGTGCGGGAAAGTCCCAGTAGATCAGCACTATCTGAAATACACAAACCAGCCCCTCTGGCACCAACAACCATGCCACGTTCAAAGTAACTTAATTCACCTTTTCTTTTCATTTCATTCTGATGCTTGGTTTGAACTTCTGCAGAACGTCTTGACCATGTCTACATGGCTAAATACATTGACTTGCTGCCATGTGGTTGACTGATAGATATTTGTGTTAATGAGCAGTTGAACAGGTGTACCTAATAAAGTGGCCGTTGATTTTATGTTATACATATTAGTTAATACTACAAAGCAGCATTTCCTAGACTTCAGCACATGAACTCATTCTAAGAAATATTGTTTTCTTAAACAACATTATGTCTAAAGTTGTTTCAAAATGTGGTTTTAAGCCAGCGCTGTTGCACCTCTTGTGTCTTCAGGCTCTGTATCAGGGATTAAGCTGACATTCCAGGCCTTGTGCCCATGTCATGTGCCAAAATCTTTAGCATTGGTTAGGAGTGGCAAGGATTGGAATGTTAGCCAAAGAGACTGGTCCTCAGACTAGGTCGTCTTAGGACAAGCTCTAAATGGTGCACAATTCTCTATATAGTGCACCTTTTATGGACACGGGTGAAAAGTAGTGCTCTTAATAAGTAATACTGAACTCTCTCCAGCTTTATTTAATGTAGTTTGGTGTCTCTTTGATTTTAAGTTATCAAATTATTCAAAAACACCTGCATTATAACTCAAAATGTGTATGTGTTCTGAATTTGAGTGTAATTTAAGGAAGTCTTGACATTTGAGTAACTGTCCCTGCTTCTTTCAACTAATCTCACCTTCCAGACTAATCGATTCTAACCTGTTTTTTGGAGAAACCTTATCGCTCTCACCGTTCCTGTAATGGTTTATAAGATGCTCTCATTCTCTTTAATTTTCCTTCTCAGTCTCTCTTTGTAACGTGTCATCATATTCTGTTTTTTTCTCTCCCTCTGTTACAGACTGTGTTTCATTCACAAATGCTTTTAAACTGTTATACTTATAGGATCTGAGCCTGGACAGGCCTGTGACTGAGCTGTACCTGTTTATAACATGTTATGTAGGCATATTATGGATTCACTTAAATCTTTTAATACATCCCATATCGTATCCAGCTCTTACTAAATACAGTTGATGTTTCCATGGCTGCCAAACCTCAAAATAATGGCCCCTGTTTAGTCTTAATCTGTCCAACCACTGTGACAGACCACATCAGTTTGCCTACAGTAGAAGACTGACCACAGAATATACTTACAATAATTTGGTGACCCGACATTTAATTTTTCTGTTTTCACCAATAATTGTAAAATGACTAGATTTATTCAGGGGTATTGTAGAAGTGTCACATGACTGTAGATTATTGACACAAAAATAAAAGTGGATTCTTCAATGGTCACTGAGCAGAATGGTTTATTTGGTTCCTGGTTCAAACGTTTTGTTTTATAGTACCTGGAAGTTCCTATATAGGAATGCAAAATAGTTCCTATATAGGAATGCAAAATAGTTCCTATATAGGAATGCAAGGATTCCCCAACAGAGGAAGTTTGGGATCGACTGTGGAAACTTTATTTGTTTATTTATTGTTGCAGTAGCCTGGGTCTATAGTGTTATAGGTTTCTGTTGGCTTCTGTTTTAACATCACCTGGCCAGTCACTCTTCACTAAACACAGCAACTCACTCAACAGCACCCAAACTCCAGGAAAGCTGTGCAAGGGAGATACGGCCTGTTGGGTAATTCTCCAGTTATTCTAAGGAAGTGTGGCAACAGCCTACAGAGGAGACAGAAATAACCCACCACACACTGCTTTAGTTCATTATGTCAAGATTTAGTCAGAAAAACATCACAGAAATGTAGATGACATTCCCACAACCTTTGACAAACCTTTAAATGACAATCCACCCCCAGAAGAACAGAGGACGTCGTAAAAAACATGGGACCACGACAGTCACGGTTTGCATGGCATTCATTAAACAGCATTCACAGAGCAAAACCTTCTGAAAACTATAAACAGACAAAGATTACTACAGTAGAAAAATGCACTCAAGCTGAAACAAAACTATTATAAATTTCAACAGAGTTCACGTAGACATCAAGACTATTGTATAGAACAACACCCTGGAATAGATCTCCATTCTGCTGTAACAGTAAGAAGGTCCTCTTGATTCTGAACATGCAGGCATCTGTTACGAGTGGCCACATATTTACTGAATTATCCACTCTAGGCTAACCGCTGCATTTAGCATGGAGATATGGGTTGAGCTTTCTGAGCTTAACCAGGCTTGAAACATCTGGAGAAGCAAACCCCACCTCCCCCGCTGTGACCCAATCAATCCCCTGAGGGTGTTGTCACTCTCAGATTTTAATGTATCACCAGTGAATGTTAACACACAGACACAGTTAAACACCAATCTGAGGACTGTGGGAGTGGATGTTTCTCAGCTGGTCTCCTCTTCTGAGAGAAACAGAGATGTTGGCTTTACTTCAGTTTACATGCCTGTTCCTTTTTGTATTTACTTCTGTTTACACAGAGGCTTTTTGGTTGTAATTTGAAAAATAAATATTTGGTACACAACACAAAGCAATGAATAGTGTTCATAAAATACCCAATTTCTATATAATATGTAACAAAATGATGTAGACCAATCAAAGAAGTGCAGTACTGTGGGTGATTGGTGTGTACAAGGCTTTAATGGTACCTGTTCAAAGTAGTGTTAAGACAAGCCTGGCTCCTATAACACTAAGCTAAAATAGCCTGGCTATGGCTACAGGGATAAGGCCAAGTCCAAAACGCAGTCCTTATCACCAGATCCACCCAGATTACAGCACAACCAGCTAGACTGTGTGTGTGTGTGTGTGTGTGTGTGTGTGTGTGTGTGTGTATTTGTAAGGGTGTCCCAGCTTCATGGTGAGTGTAGTCAAATAGAACCAGAGATATCTGAACAATCTGAGCTATGTGAGCCCTTCTCATAAGCACACAAGAGGAGCAGTGGAAAACAGGAAGTGCCTGGATTTAGAACTGCTCACACTGAGGATAATGGAGACAACAATGTTTGTTTAATGATGTGAAGATAGTAAAATAGGTAGAGGTTCTACTGTAGCAACAGATTTTGAGCTAACAGTAACTCTGGTACCATGCAAGCCCTGACCCATTTTGTTTTGTACATTAGTCAAACATATTGGAATCCATTGCTCATTCTGTGATCTGTATATTTTGAGGATGTCTGACTTGTAGATCTGATAGTCAGAGCCAGGGTTACATTCACTAACCTTCTTGTTTAACGGATGTTTGTTAAATTGAACTCCCATTTAATCTCATTGTTCATGTACACACAATCAGAATGTTACTGCTGATGATCATTTTGACAGGTTGCTCAATGGCTACAGCACACCTCCAGGCGTAATTGTGGCTGGTGTCATTAGGTGACGTTTAGAGTTGGTTGTGTTACTTTTGAAAGGTAATCCATTGCAGTTACTAGTGACAAGACGGCAATTGCGTATTTGTGGGTGTGTCATTCAAGAAGTCTTGAGCTGGATGCGTTCAGAATCCAGCCCCTTGACCTACACGTGAAGAATTTTCCCGCAATACACATTTCTCCTGCTGAAATCTATTGCAATGGAAATGCACCCCCTGTCAGTAGTCATGGGAAGCCTATTATTGTGGAAAAAGTGGTATTCTTGCATCTAAAGATTGGAAAAAAAAATGTAATTCTTGAATCGGGCTCATAAAAAATGTTTGTGTATGTGTGTAAAGGTACATCTAATACATTTGTTGGCCCTCAAATCCCCTCAAGGATAGTAAAACTGATATGAAATGAGGGTCGCTGGAGAATTTCCTCTTGTGAGCACGCCTCCTAACTTTGAGAGGCTCTCATTCGGAATGCTAGTGTGCCATTTGTTTTGATGTGGCAAGTCAGACAAGCCACTCTCACTAATAATTTGAATTGACTTTCAAAGCTTTCCATTAAAATAATATATAATGTATAGCTATCAATGCAACAAGACAGGAATGTTTGGCCAATGCTTGCCGGATGATTGATAAAATATTTCATAAGGTTAGGGTCTCTAGATTTTTCATGTATCAAAATTAGGTTTTGAGACAAGAAAGGTTTTATAGAATCCCAAGCAAAAAAGAATACTTAATTGTACTTCAAATGTATTTTATTTATACTAAATATACTTCTAATATACTATTCTGGTGTGTATATTTTGAAAGTATACTTCAAATATACTTAAATATAATGAATTCATATGTATTCTTAAATTAAAATGTTTTTACTTGGGATAGAATAGTCTATTTAGACTACAGCAATTTATGTCAGCAATTTAATTTAAATTAGATTTATTTAAAATCTGTTTACAATTTTGAATTTCACAAATCCATGAGTACATGCACACACAAAGCCTTGCCTTGTCAAAATATTATGGAAAGTTTGAGCACGATGGCTAGGTAATCGGCAAATAGTGTTAGTGTACATAAATCTGAACATAGATCTTGGATACAAATGTCATTTTGTAACTACTGTCTTGGGTACATCTAGGCTGAATTAAGTTTCACAATAATTAAAAGTAGCATGCTAACAATGTAACTGAGCCAGCTAGTGAATTTACAGCAAGGGCAATCCAGTTCTGTCACAGAGTTAACCTCTGCTAGCAAACCTTTAACCACAATAAAGCGCTGGGACCTTTGACCTCCAATGTCATCACTCACTTGTGTTGAAAAGTTTCAAAAATTACACATTTGTCTTTAGACCTGTGTAACTGCAGAGTGTATCTGCCGGGAACGTGTCACACCTTACATTGGAAATAGAAGATGACCTACAACAATTGAGATTCACCTGTTTACATGATAATGTACATGATAATGTATTGCTGATGCGAATATGGCAACAAGTTTCATTCATCTAGACCAAACTAACAGTGTAAAAACACCCATCCAGGAAACTCGGGTGCCCCCCTTTTTGGTGGCACAATCCCTGGTGTAGGCATGATAGTGAAAATAAACATTAGGACTGAGTTCACCACATTTGCATTATATACACATCTATTAGGTGGGGGGAGAAGGGATTTTTAAATTGTGCACTAGTAGCAACATTCGGACTACGTCCGTACAAAGAGTAAAATGTGTTTCTGTGTGTGCATCTGCCATGCCACTGTATGTTTGTGTGTCTGTCTGGGTATCAGTAAGTAATGAAGACCAGGACATTGTTCCTCCTGAGGGAATGTCAGGGCAGATTAGTGCCTTTGTTTACATCTGTTTACATGTCTCGCTCCTACAATAGCAACAGAGAATGGCATAAAGGGCAACAAATTCCACAGATTTTCAGGATGTGTGCCAGTTAGAAGATACTAATTTCTGTGTTGGTTTGAATTAGTATATTTTGTGTTTGTATATTTTGTGTGTTTGTAAATATGTGCCAGTGAGTTTAGTCTGTGCATGTGTAAGCCTATAAATGTTTTCAATGTCACTATTTCATTACCAAATGTCCATGCAAAGCATTGTGTAATATATTAATTATCCCACTGGACACCATCATGATAGCATACCCAACCACTTTGATACAACCTACTTCACACATGTCATTACAGTATTTTTAATTCATTAGCACAATAAGGGCCAAACGCATAGCAATGCTTGCTGTGTTTTCTTTTACGCGGCCCAGAACCATGTCATTTAATTAAGGGGATATTATAATATACATTTTTCTCTGTGACTAAACGCCCTACAACATTTTAAGTGGCTTTTCATAAATGACACATCACCGGAATAGCCTTCATTGCACATTTACTGTCATACTACAATCAATAATTACAAGTCTTGATTGCATTCAGGATATAGTATCTGTTATGCTACTTAGAGTACCGGTATGTGTAGAATGCTATTTTGGTGTGATGCCCCTAATTATGTGGTCATGCATTTGAGAATTTCTACTATTTTTCAATAAAACCTGAACCTATACAACATTTCTGGCTTCATCTTTTTCTGCAGGTGATTCTGTCAGGGATCGTTGGGCTCACAACATGGAGGAGACCAATGCTCCTCTTGGTAAGTCATTAGTTTCTCAATGTTAAAAAAAAAATGCTGGAAGTAAATATTGGATTGCCTTTCAAAGTATGTTGCTCTTGCACTCAGGAAAAGCATGGCTGAACTAGCTGGTTGCAAAATTTTAGGATTACCTTGCTATTAGTGCGCTATATGAACTTTATAGAATATCAATAATCTGCATGATAAACAAATGTTCTGTCACCATGAAAGAATAAGGGGGAGCCCCAACAAGACACACGTTTTAAAGGGAAATGTGCATTTACACTGAGAGTTTTTGGTCTGGCATTCATCTTTGGAGCCTTATTTGTGGTGGGGTACTTTGATTACTGAACTTTTATTTATTTTTAATTTTTGTTTTACAGTGCATTTGGAAAGTTTTCACAGCGCTTCACTTTTTCCACATTTTGTTATTTTACACCTGTCTTCTAGAATGAATAAATATCTTTATTTCCCTCAAAACAATACCCCACATAAAAAAAAGTGTGTTTGAAATCTTAGCAAAGATATTAAAAATAAAAAAGCACATAAGTATTCACAGCCTCTGCTCAATACTTTGTTGAAGCACCTTTGGCAGCAAATACAGCCTCAAGTTTTTTCGAGTTTGATGCTACAAGCTTGGCACAGCTATTGTTTGTCAGTTTCTCCCATTCTTCTTTGCAGGACCTCTCAAGCTCCATCAGGTTGAATAGGGAGCGTTGGTGCACAGCCATTTTCAGATCTCTCCAGAGATGTTCAAGCGAGTTCAAGTCTGGCCTCTGGCTGGGCCATTCAAGGACATTCACAGAGTTGTCCTGTAGCCATTCCTTTGTTATCTTGGCTGTGTGCTTAGGGTCATTGTCCTGTTGGAAGATTAAAATTCTTCCCAGTCTGAGGTCCAAAGCGCTCTGAAGAAGGTTTTCAGCAAGAATGCATCTGTATATTGCTGCATTAATATTTTCTTCGATCCTAACGACTCTTCCAGTTCCTGCCGCTAAAAAACATGCCCACAGCATGATGCTGCCACCACCATGCTTCACTGTAGGGATGGTATTGGCCAGGTGATGAGCGGTGCCTGATTTCCTCCAGACATGATGCTTGCCATTCAGGGCATAGAGTTAGGTAAAGGTACTTTATTTGTCACATACAAATACATGTAGCGAAATTCATTCTCTGCATTTAACCCATCCCACAAGGGAGCAGTGGGCAGCCATATACAGCGCCCGGGGACCAACTCCAGATTTCAGCCAGTGCCTTCATCAGGGGCACTGACTGGAGAACCTAACCTGCATGTTTTTGATGGTGGGGGAAACCGGAGCACCCGGAGGAAACCCACGCAGAAAGGCCCGGAATGACCAGGGTTCGAACCCAGAACCTTCTTGCTGTGAGGCCACAGTGCTATCCACTAGGCCACCGTGCCTTAAAGGTACAATATGTAGTTTTCCAAAACAATAACAAAATACGGCATTAAAAGGCATTAAAAAAGCAAACATCACTATACGTAAATTATATATATTTGTTAATTGTGTACTTACATTATCCCAAATCTTTCCACCAACTTTCAAACAGAGAAATTTGTAATTTAATTTGAAGACAAGGTACATTTCATTTTGTTGTCCGTCAATGGCGTCATACAAACTTTGACTCCTCTAATTGCACTAAGTTCCAGGGAACCGCCGAACATAACGTGAATAAAGTAATAATATTTTTAACAAAACATTACTTTGTCAGTTAATTTTTTTTTCTGCCGGAGACGCTAGATTGGCAGGTTGTCATTGACGATGACAACAAAACCAATGATCCAACGCTACTTCTCGACGTCATCAAAGTACATGTTTAGCTATTGTTTTGATTGAGAGACCCCTAGTGGCCAATAACTACATATTGTATGTTTAAATATTTGTTTCATCAGACCAGAGAATTGGGGATTGGTATATCCACAGAGATATGCTGGAGTTCTGTCATAGTGACCATGGGGTTCTTGCTCACCTCCCTGACTAAGGCCCTTCTCCCCCGATTGTTCAGTTTGGCTGGGCGGACAGCTCTAGGACATCACTAGAGCTGTGGTAGTTCCAAACTTCTTAAATTTACGGATGATGGAGGACTCTGTGCTCATTGGGACCTTCAGTGTTGCAAATATTTTTTTTACCCTTCCCCAGATCTGTGCCTCGATACAATCCCCTCCTGCCTCTGAGGTCTACAGACAATTCCTTGGACTTTATGGCTTGGTTTGTGCTCTGACATGCACTGTTAATGGACAATTCCGGTGCAAAATGAACCTAGGGGTTAATAACACATGGGTACCCCCTCAACCAGTCGAACCACAAATGCCATGCTACGTGAGCTGAACTGTAAGCAAATTGTGTTTGATATTAGTTCACATCGCCAGCTGTAAGTCTTGCTCATTGATCGGCATGAATGTCCGATAAACCTCTTGCCATGGGAGATTCCAAGTCACAGTTCAGCTCACTTAGCACAGCGTCCGTGGTTCGACTGGTCGAGTCTATTTTCCCAAGAGGGCAAACGGTACTGTCACTAGCATTATAAGGTAATTATCAGTTCACACTAAAACTGGGCACATTTGATTAGCATGAAAACATATCACAAAGAACGGTCGACTCGGTAACCATGTGTTATTAACCCCTAGGTTCATTTTGTGTCGGAATTGTCCTTTAACTGTGGGGGCTTATATAGACAGGTGTGTGCCTTTCCATATCTAATCAACTGAATTCAATCAGGTTGTGGAAACATCTCAAGGATGATCAGTGGAAACAGAATGCTCCCTTGCCGAATTAAAAAATAAATCATGAAAAGCCTTGTGTTTTAAAACGTTTGACCAGTAATTTTCTGAAAAGAAATTCAAAGCAGCTAGTTAGTTAATTGAGGACACATTGTGTTAATTATTCAGAGATAATTAATATATTTCTCTGTGCGTACATTTTCTCTAGTTGTTCACAGGCATCTTGTTACCATGTTCTCAAATCAATTAAGTAATTACATGCATGTTATATCTGTAAAAATACACCTTAATACTAGGTCTAAGGTTAACTTAGGAAGAGTTCAGAAGTCAATATTTGGTGGAATAGTAATAATTGTATAATAAAATTAATTTGGCTTGTGTCTTGGCATGCTCTCCATCAGTCTTTCATATTGATGGGTGAATTTATGCCACTCCTGGCGAATTGCAGCTTGGATTCAAGCAGCTCAGATATGTTTGATGGCTTGTGACCATCCATCTTCCTCTTGATCATATTCCAGAGGTTTTCAATGCAGTTGATTTAAGAAAACTATGTGGTCTCTTCATCTTATCCAGAGCTTTATATTGGTATGAGATATATAATCTGTTCCATTTTTGTGTTATAAATGCTGACAAGATGTAGGGGGATTAGGCTAATTTGCAAGAAAATATTTCTGTACAGTCACAACTTGGTACAGCCAAAACAATGTTTTTTATTTCATCTTTATTTAACCAGGTAAATCAATTGAGAACACGTTCTCATTTGCAATCATGACCTGGCCAAGACCAGGTGCAAGGTTCAAGGCAACAGGAAGTTACACATAGAGTAGCAACAAACATTCAAGTATACAGTTACACAAACAGTATTTGGTTAAATTAAAATCTGTACATTCAGTGCAAATATGGTCAGACAATGAAGAGGTAGGTAATACGGAATGTAAAGTGGAAGTACCAGAGAAATAAATACTTTGAGAGGTAAAGTAATGAATAATGGCTGAAAATGAAATGTGCAAATTATACAAAGACAACTGTGCAGTTGAATATGTGCAAGATGCATTAAAGCTTTGTTGACTGCACAATGGCATAAACGGGCAAAGAGATGGGGTAGAGTCAACATGTGCAGTTGTCAGTCAGTAGATTTGAAAGTAATGCCCTAAAAGTAGTGATGGAGATGGTGGACTTGAGTTTCAGGCATTCTTGTAAATTGTTAGTCATTAGCAGAATTCACCTTTGGCTAAGCCCCGCCCCCCTTAGTTACTGTTGCTACGTCCGACAACTTCATCTGGGCTCTGGTTTGGTATCAACATGGCTTATGCTGTGACAGGTCTTCCTGCTGAAACTTTATCAAACTTTTATAAAGCAGCAAATAAATTGTCCGATAGAAGTAGGCAAAAGGGGCTGCAATATGCGTTCGAAGGCTATATTCAAGACATACGAAAAGCAATGAACAACAAGGCATCCAAATAGAGGCAAAAGCATACTGTACCGGTCACAGTCAAAAAATGAACCACTGCCCGGCACCGCATATCCTACTAATCGAGACGGAAGCTGGGACTTACAATATCAAGAAGCAACACTGTTCATGCAAAGCTGGGTAGGTCTCTGTTCAATTCTATAATCGTTATTACAAAGCAAACGGACTATGCGAGTATAACTTTGTATTTATTAGCAGCGTGTGTTAGCGTATCAACAACCGGTATGCTAGGTAACGTTAACGTTAGCTGACACTTGTCAGGATTTGTCTTCGGTTTTGGGGAGGGAAAAAAACGGACACCCCCCTCCAACCTCTCTGGGAAATGCGTATCTGTGTTACAAATGCCCCAGGCACAACAAGACCAAAAATATGAGACGCCTATGTTAAAAGTCAATGGAGCGCTGTGAAAAAGTGTCGGACCTCTGTGGGAGCTCGTTCTTGGCTGCACTGTGATTGGTCAATCTACATTCTAGGGTGTGGCTTAGCCAAAGGCGAATTGGAAGGAGAGGCGGCCAAATAAGGTGCAGGTTTTTGTAGCGACCAGGGAGATATACCTGCTCAAGCGCAGGTTGAGAGTGGGTAATGCAATGGATATAAATGAGCTTAGATAAGGTGGTGTTTTGCCTGGCAAGGATTTGTAGATGAGATGGTACCAGTGAATTAGGTGCCGGGTGTGTAACGAGGGCCTTCCAAATAGTGAATAGAGGTTGCAGTGGTTGGTGTTGTAGGGGGCATTGGTAACAAAACGGATGGCACTGTGGTATGCTACATCCAATTTCTTCAGCAGAGAGTTTGAAGCAGTTCTATATACAACATCACCAAAGTCAAACATTGGGAGAATAGTCATTTTTACAAGGGCTTGTTTGGCAGGAAGGGAAAATGAGGCCTTGTTACGGAAAAGGAAGCCAATCCTAGATTTGATCGTGGACTGAAGATGGTTTATGTGGGTCTGGAAGGAGAGCGAGGAGTCTAGCTCTAGGTAGTACTTGTAATTTTTGACATTCCAGCTCGGACCCATCCAGGGTGGTGATGCTTTCTGGGCAGGCAGGAGCAGAGTGCAACCGGTTGAAGTTCATACATTTGGTTTTACCAGAGTTTAACAACAGTTGGAGGCCATGGAAGGAAAGTTGTATGTCAAAGCTCTTTTGGAGATTTTTAAACAGTTTCCAACGTAGGGCCAGATGTATATAGAATGGTGTCGTCTGCGTAGAGATGGATATGAGAGTTGCCTGCAGCAAGAGCAACGTTGTTGATGTATACAGAGAATAGTGTCTGCCTGAGGATCGAAACCTGAGGCACCCCCATAGAGACAGCCAGGGGACCAGAGAGCAGGCCCTCTAACATAACACACTGAACCCTGAGGCACCCCCATAGAGACAGCCAGAGGACTGGAGAGCAGGCCCTCTGACCTAACACACTGAGCCCTATCAGAGAAGTAGTGAACCTTGAGTCTGCTGATTAGGATGCTGTGATGGACAGAATCAATAGCCTTGGTCAGGTCAATGAAGACAGCTGCACAATATTGTCTTTGGTCATTGGCTGTTATGAGGTCATTTAGAACCTTAAGTGTTGCTGAGGTGCACCCACGACCAGCTCTAAAGCCAGATTGCATATCAGAGAGGGTGTGGTGGGACTCAAAATGGTGTAAACTAAAATTTCCATCGGGATGAATAAAGTATCTATTTATCGATTTATCTATCTGTTTATTGACTAAACTTTCAAAGATTTTAGAGAGGCATGGCAGGATGGAGATAGGTCTATAGCTGTTTGGGTCTGAAGTGTCAACCCCTTTGAATAGGGGGATTACTGCAGCAGCTTTCCAATCTTTAGGTGTCTCTGATGAAGCAAAGGAGAGGTTGAAAAGGCTAGTGATGGGAGATATAGCAGATATATCAGTGGTGTTTGTTTTGTAAAATTGGGAGGATCTTAAAATGAACTTGTTAATAGATGATGGGTATCCTTTTGCTTCAAAACATGTGTTTTTCTGTGATTGTTCTAAACCACTACATTAGATGGGTAAGTTGCTTTGTGAAGTTTCAAACCCACAAGCCCCTTTCTGTTTTTCAACATATCAATATAAACGCAAACATCATGTAAACTATTATATTTATAAGTCACTACTCCATTCTCGCCCTCTCTCGTTTACTATCTCATAGTGTTAAAATGCACCTACAATTACAAAATTCAAAACCTATTTACATTGGCATTCCCTGTGCTTTAATTGTCCTACCCTGTTATAGTGTGTCTGTAAGTTTTTGTCTCTTGACGTCTTCTTATTTTAAATCACTGACTTGTAAGTGTATCAATTGTATTTTATTTTTTTAATTTAATTTAATTACTTTGCGGCTAACGCTCTATGTACAGCACTTTGGTCAGTGCAAGCTGTGTTTAAATGTGCTATAAAAATAAATTTAACTTACTTACTTACTGTGGGCCAATCAAGCACCCCCAGGGGTCCTACTAATCCTGGATGGGAACCAAAATGACTCTCTGGTGAAATGAAGGGCTTGTTTTAATCACTGAAGTGTTACAGATTGTGCAATTGACATTTAAGGGTCATTTCCACTCAAGTTGAGTTGTGTCATGAATTAAGTCTCCTCTAAAAGAGGAAAATAGCTTTCTGAATTTCAGGGACGCTGAATTTATGAACTAAATCGGAAATATGGATTGATGGAAACCCTAAATGAATTAGTATAAGAGTTGGGTCCTCTTGTTTTGAGTTTGTGCTCTACTTAGTATAAGAGTTGTGTCCTCTTGTTTTGAGTTTGTGCTCTACTTGTTGTCATGTCTTGTGAATGCAGCCATAGAGCTGTGGCTTTGTCTACTCTGTACTGCAAAACACTGGGAGAAATCACTCTAAGCCAGCAATTATAGTGTTAAGTCAGTTATGTCTGACAGGATGCAAGAGGTCAGAGTAGAGAGCAAAGACTAGAAAATACCAAGTCAAAATTATTAAAACAATTATGAAATAAATACTAGCAGTGTGTTTAAATGTGGTTATTGTCAGGGTTTGGTTCAAAATCTGACCTTATGATGAAATGAAGAATCACTAAAAGTATTTAGTCATCATTTTGATTGTGTGGCTAGGTGAAATCAGAAAATGTTTATAATATATAGATGTGCTCATAAATCTACATACCCCTGGCAGAATGAGTGAAATACTGGCCATTTTCAGAAAATATGACTGATCATGCAGAAAACCTTTCTTTTGTTTAGGGATAGTGGTTAGGTTAAGCCATTTATTATGACGTATGCCCTTTTTAAATCATAATGATAACTAAAATCCCCCAAGTGGCCCTGATCAAAAGTTTACATACCCTGAGCACTGTTATTCATTGGACAGTGACAGATTCTTTTGTTAACAAGTGTATATATATATATATATATATATATATATATATATATATATATATATACACACATACATACATCATCAACTATCATCAACACTGAAGCAGCAGACTTTGTGGAGACCAATACGTGTGCCATTCTCAACTTTTGACCATGACTGTACATACTCTGCAATTATTTTTATTTTAGGTCAGGCATGGTAGTAGGATAATTAAAATGTAGTCATTTTTATCAGATTGCCTGACTACAGTAATTATTTTTTTAATAAGACGTTTCACTATTGTATTCACCATATGTAACTTTTTTTCCAATTGCATTGGCAATGTAAAACAAATAAAATGAAAATATACATAATCAAAGTGAGAGACCAAAAGAGAGAGACTAATATTGGAGGCTAGTCTGTAGTATAGAGACAGAGAGAGAACACACTGACTGGAATCAAACAATGAGTAACTCTATCCTTCCGGTCACAATGTGACCAAAGAGCACCCCCTCTGACCTCTGACCTCTGTCCAGACAGATTGGAAAAGACACAGAGAGACAGACAGGCCACATGTGCCACTAAAGAGGCCGATAGAAATGGACGTTAGCTATCCGTCTCAGTCTCTTAACCATTATAAATACCACTCCTTCTCACTGCAAGGGTAACTGGCGGCTGTGGTTAAGTAGATATCCTGCTGTAATGTAGCCCCAGGAAAATACCCCCCCCCACCTCAAGCTCACTCAGTAATGTGACTCACTGCCACCCCCTCCATAATTAGGGCGACTGAGAGGTGACCGATCCTGCCCGAAGCCCTTGTGCCCTTGTAAGGGTCAGAGGTCATCTGTCACATGACACCGTCTTCCTTATCTTGATCATGAGAACCGGAGTCAGAGGTTCGTTAAGTGGAGCACGCTAAAATTAGTGAACCGATGTATTCCAACCCCCCTTTGTTTAAGCTTTGATGAGAGTTTCAATTTAAATATTTATTGCTGTTATGGAAGTTTTGATCCATTACAGCTATTTCACTTTAACACATGAATGTTATGTTGACCATTAATGATGTCACCAATGAGCCTGGTTTTAGTTTTTTCTACTAATATTGATCTACCTGCAGGCAGAGTTACCGGTAATCATTTCCAGTTAGTTTTTTGTATTTTGATGTGTGATTTGCTTTTAAATTATTTTGTGAACAAGTATGTAATTCATACTTCTCTGCGTGTTGTAATTCATACTTCTCTGCATGTTGTAATTCATACTTCTCTGCATGTTGTAATTCATACTTCTCTGCGTACACGTTGTACATCCCTTCTGCCTACAGTCAAGGCTCTCTGTAGTATTTCTCAGACTGTTTGCAGAGTTTTTCCTCATGTGTGATGCTGGCTCTCTTCTACTTCCTCCCAGGTGAATCTGTTTGTGCTGTTGTCAGTGGTCTGTGTTCTCCTCAATCTGGCCGGCTTCATCCTCTGCTGCCAGGGGGCTCAGCTAGTGTCCACCATGACCAACTGTGAAATGGTGAGACACATCCACACACATCCACAGAAATACTTTTTTGTCAAAAAGTGCTTGTACATTTGCCAAGCCTAAAACCCCAAAGAGCATGAAACAGCATATGCATTCATTAGTGTACATCTGCTGTATATCTGATAAATTAAATTAATGTAAAAAAAGTCAAATGATGACAAAATAATGATGCGCCGTACTTGGAAAAGCTCCCTGTTGTAGGCTGGGAACGTAGGCAGAAACCTAGAGAGAAGCCCAACAAGTTGGCCAGTCATGCTGTGAATGTGCCATGTCTTTTTAAGAGTACTTGACCATTATTATAACTTTATATATATATATATATATATATATATATATATATATATATATATATATATATATATATATATATATATATATATATACACACACACATATCCCCCCCATTTTTCTTCCCTCCCAATTCCCACAAACCCTGCCTTGTCGGCAGCTCTACAACTCCTTGCACAGATCTGTGGGATGGCAAGGGGCAAGCACATGGTTCATCCAACCATATGTCGCCAATCCGGACAATTATTTCACACTGTTCATCCAGAAATGGAGCCTTTAGTCAGCTCATGCACAGAATGATTACGTAGACTGTGGACAGGGACCGCCCGGAGTTGTCAGGCCATGTAGTCCTGAGGTGTGGTCCAAAGGCTTCGGTCTATAGGAAATCAGATGGTCTATAGGAAATCAGAAGTATCCTTCCCCCAAAATATAAACTGTTGCATCATAGGTATTGGGTTGTGGTGGAGGGTGTCCTCCATAGACACTGAGCACCCGTCTGAAAATAACCTTGGACAGGGCCAATCTGGCAGGAAATAGCTCCACCTACATTGGCGAGCATATAACCACCAAAGGGAACTCTCCTCTCAATGAGATACTGTCAGGTCTATACCGAAATACATGTCCATACTGGCCAGGTATTGCTACATTTATTATTTTCCCATCGCAAGAGTTGATTCTTTAGTGAAGATTTAAGTGTTAGACCAAGTCTGCTTCTCTCACATTGATGGGAGAACATTCCACACAAATGGAGCTCTATGGGATACGACCTTTCCTCTAGCTGTTTGTTTGGAAATTCTAGGAGATGTAAAATGGCCTGCGTCTTGTGACTGTAGTGTACGTGTAGGTATGTACGTATGTGGGTGTGCACACAAAATAAAAAGTGTGGGGTGGAGCTGAGGCAAAAATTCTAATGATTGTTGTGTAAAACACTTGACTCACAGCTGACCCCACCCCCCTAACAGAAAAGTGAAATGATGCTTTTTAGGTTGCCAGTAAAACAGTAGTGCAACCACACTGAAGGGATTACCTATAAGAGTCCCTGTTTGTTGAACTACAAGATTCAAAAAACTTTTGTCCCAGCAACAATCAATCTGTTAAACTGTAAAATTACTTGCACACAATGTCTCTATGTTCTATTATCTGTTTTAATGTCTTGTGTGTTGCATGTTATGTGATATTCTACAAAGTTTTAAGGCTGCCCTGCCTCTTAGACTGTAAAGCATGTTTACCTACGGGTATCAGTAAAGTAACCTGAACCTGTATTGTTGGTTCTCAGTTAGATTGATTTACTTCCTGAGTAGGATGACTAGACGAGCATCCAAGAATTATAGGATTGTCTGATAATATATTGGTGCAGCTTTGTTATAATTACAGAAACTGTAATGAAAATAACCCTAGTAGGTTTTGGCTTGTCAATGTGGAGTATCTCCATGTCAAAATGGTGCCTCAATAAAATTGAGTGAAGACAAAACTAATACATTGGTACAATTTTAAACACAGAGTTTAACTTTGTTTATTATCAGTGTTTGGGAAAGTTACTTTAAACGTAAGTTCTCCAAAATAGTAACTATGTTACATAACTGCGTTACTCTATTGAAAATAACTAATTAAAATACTTTTAAGTTACTTTTTAAAATGCTTTTTACATATGCCTTTTGGTGTGTCTAGGTTTAGTAACTTACAATATTCATTGGACTAAAATATCAATGTATTACCCTTCCCAAGTATTTAAAAGATTTGAATGAAGTTTAATGGTAAGTTGAATAAGAAATAATTCCTATTTACAGAAACAACTTGGAGCAATTAGGGTTAACCGTTTTGTTCAAAGATAGAATGAAGAAGCTTCACCTTGGCAGTCGGGGGTTCGAAGGGTACAGTTTAGAACAGGGGTGGGCAAACTACGGCCCGCGGGCCAGATGCGGCCCGCCGGGTCCTTCGAGGTACTTTTACCCTCCACATTCTCCCAACGCTCTACAGCGTCAAGCGAACCGTACATGCTAGCAACTAAAGCTTGGTACTGTTGGAAAGACGAAGATCAGCCGAATAGGACGAGTGTTGGATCATCCATGTGTTTGTCAGAGCCGGAGCTATCGCGCCTCGAACTCGGTCATGTTTTTATGACTTTTGCCTTTTTCACTAAACACATTACAGACAGGAAGTAGGATGTGAAAATGACAAAGTAGCAACTCTGCAATGATCCTGCACAATATTAACATGGTACCAATATGGTTGGAAAGAGGGGGTTCCGCTGATAAAATAATGCCAATGCAAATAATAAGGAGTGGTTCGTCCACGTGGATTAATGACAGCCAGAGATATCGCATCTCAAAGTACTTTTCACTGATGATATTTTGTAAACTAAAAACATTACAGTCAAACAAGGAAATGGTGTTACAAAACAAAACATTAATTTTTTGTAGGATACGCACATAACTGTGTAGGGGGCGGGGTTAATTTAATGAAATAACATTTCCTATTTTTCATGCATCGCTATAAAATGCGGCCCTTAATTTAGTTTCAAAAGCTCAATGTGGCTCTTAAGCAAAAATATTGCCCACCCCTGGTTTAGAACGTCTCTTAGGTGGCAGAATTATAGGCTTTCTGAATGTGTGTTCATTGGCATAAATCCCCACGTTCTGAGCGCATGTTTCCTGAATCCTGGCACACCTTACGCATGTAAAAAGCAAGTGAAAAAAATATCATAATATGCATTCTCATTGCCTGTTGAATGTTTTCTGTGACATTATGCATGTTTTCAACGCGTGTTTATTACAATAACCGGCAAAAATATAACCTGAAAATGACACCTCCACTCCTTGTAGACGACAATAGAAAAACTCCCATTTCGGTCCAAAACCTTCGAGTGAGATGACCGAGGCTTTAAGGGTGAATCCCATTTCTCTGTCTTACCCCTTCCCCTTACCCCTTCCCCTTGTCTTACCCCTAGCCCTTACCCCTCGAAACCGAGTGGTAAGGGATAGGGTTGAAAACATACCCCTATAAAATGAGACACCACTTGGTTACAGTTACGTTATCATACATCGTCGCTAGCAGGCTGATCACCAGAAAAGACAAGTGTTGCTCACAAACTTAAAGATATCAAAAGAAATCTGCTGCTAATGTAGTTTAATTAAAACTGTAGACATGCATGGTGTCCATTCAAGGTTAGTCATTGAAATGCGGGAATGTTGTTCACATCAGCAATGTAACGAAACTAGCGATTTTTTAAAAAGTTTCAATTAAGAACATGGTTGCAA
>JACXGM010007191.1:20018-31254 GCA_016801145.1 Umbra pygmaea | reverse complement strand
TGTCTGTCTGTCTGTCTGTCTGTCTGTCTGTCTGTCTGTCTGTCTGTCTGTCTGTCTGTCTGTCTGTGTCTTGTACGTGTGATGGTCTGTCTGTGTGTCTGTCTGTGTGTCTGTGTTTCTGTCTGTCTCTGTGTCTTGTATGTGTGATGGTCTGTCTGTCTGTCTGTCTGTCTGTCTGTCTGTCTGTCTGTCTGTCTGTCTGTCTGTCTGTCTCTGTGTCTCGTGTGTGTGATGGTGTGTCTGTGTGTCTGTGTGTCTGTCTGTGTTTCTCTCTGTCTGTCTGTCTCTGTGTATTGTGTGTGTGTCTGTGTTATTTCATTTTGTTTACATCCTCATTATATGCTGTACGTATGTTCCTTGTATGCAGATCCGGCATGACAAAGCATGCTTTCTCCCTCTTCATCACACCCACACACAATCACAACCCGTTCCTGGATCCCACTCACGGCAGCGTGTGTTAGCAAAACATTTCTTAATTGATGCATCAAAAGGAAATCAATGGCATTTACAAATCTTGGAATGTGTCCAGGAATCAATGTGACACCTCAACGCAAGACGATGTAAATCCTTTAGCTTACAGGGCCTGCTAGCTAATAAAACACGCTGATTTATAGCCGGTTGAGGAAGAGAACGGGTGTAGAAAAGAAATATGAGTGTAATGATATGCTGCTAAGTCTTCCTGAAGTCTGGACGGTTGGAATGCAGTGAATGCGTAACCCTGTAGAATGCTGAATTTCACGGAGTGAAAAAGTTCCAGTGAGAAGCATCAATCAATAAAACATGTAATACATTTTTACATAGAGAAAGAGAGAAAAAGTGAATGTTATTTTGTGTAAGATACAGAGCACATTGTACACAGTATACAGACTGCTCAACTAGTTAACAGTGGTACTTGATTGTTTGTGAACCCTTTAGAATTTTCTGTGAGGAAACCCACCAATATCCCAGAGTTGAAGCTGTTCTATATGGAGGAATGGGCTAACATTCCTCCACACCGATGTGCAAGACTGAACAACATTTACCGGAAATGTTTTAGTTGCAGCTATTGCCACACCAGATACAGAAAGCAAAGTTTCAAATACTTTACCACTCAGAGATATGTAACAATGGATAATTTATCTCAATTAATAACTGACCAAGCAATACATTTTTGCTTCATTTGTATAACTAGGTTATTTTTATCTACTTGTACAAAAATCTAATGATGTTTTAGGTATATTCTACATATTTATGTAGAAATATAGACAATTCTAAAGGGTTCACAAATTGTTGAGCACCACTGTTCATAAACATGCGCATGCATTTACCCATACAGGCATACATAATGTAAATGTGTAGACTGACACTTTCCCTAAATGTATTATTATAATTATAAGATTATTATGTTTTTATAATTCTTTAATCTCTTGGTCTGAACCAGCAAGTCGGAATTTGTTTACATAGGCTACTTCGCCCTTCTGTATGCTAATGCATTCGACCACAAAATTGAAACTGAAAACACAGCATAACTAATACTTTCAGCTTTAGTTTTACTTGCACCAAAATCTGACGGAGCCAAAATGTAAAAATAAATGGGATGTGGGCACGGTATGAAACTAAAATACCTTTTAGAATGTTTGTTATAGAGCACAATTCTCCACACAGTAAAAAGTCCAGTGGAGCTATATAAACGCTGAGAGTGTTAATTTAACACTTAGGGTGTTGATTTAACACTCAACATTTTACTGTGCACCTGTCCCAAATCCATTTACAAAATAATGATGATCTTATTTGACACATTTTTGTTCAGCCACCAAACCTTGAAAAGCTGCCCAATCACCATCCACCTCATGGTGCATTAGCCTGTACAATACCTGCAGTTTAGGAAGTGAACTCGCTCTATGTACAACGTAATTCACTATAGATGGGGAAGTGCTAATGACACCAGAAAGAATAACTGCATGAAAACATGCTTGAGTCCCGTCGTACAATACATTTTAGAGGTGTGAAATTCTCCCACTTAATCCAGAAATCAGAGCACTAAACATAGGGAGACTTGGGGTTGTCAACGCTAAGCCCCTTGTCCCTTATGCACAATACAGGGCAGTAGAGGCAACAACCAAACCATACTGCTGTATCTTTAGGTAATTGTGGAAGAAACCTCCTATTAATTCATTTCAGTCATCAGCTATTGAAATGTTATACCTTTTAGCCACATGCTACTGTATACCAGCATTCACAGCTGAAATGGTCACTATGAAATGCTAGATTGCCATTTAACAGTGTGATCTTTAAGAGATATAAATGGTTGATGAGTACAGAGACTGAATGCAAGATGGCTTTACACAGTGAAAGGTTGTTAAACCTAATCTCTACTTAATGTTCACATCTATAAAAATCTCATTCTGTACATGTAGACACAATTGAGGGAAATCCATTAAAGGTGATTGTGTATGTCCTCAGTTTATTTGTTCCTAACACCATGCCTTTGATCAAGACAGTATGGGTTCCCTACAGACATGGTGAAGACAATAGAACTGAGATGGCTGGGTAGCTGGAGTGCATAGTTATGTGTAAGGGCTGGCAGGGAGGTGAGTGGGTCGCTTGCTTACCGTTCTAGCCCTGGGCTAAACATAGACCCAGACGATTACAAGTTCACTCTCCAGGGAGCTAGTGGAGAGGGAAAATGAGGGAGATGGTGGGAGCAGGGATCAACAGAGTGAGGAATATAATAGCATGAGGTAGTGGGTTAAGATGGAGGACAGAGAATCATTTGAAGGGAAGAGTGGAAAAATAATGAGAGAGAGCCATAATGGAATAAGGAAGATAGAGGACAATATGATGAGTCATTGTAATAGCTGTAATAATGGAATGAATGAAAGAGGGTTTAAACCTTTCTATTCATTGCATTCCCCCATCATAAGCCTCCCCTGGGAGACTTGGAGAGGTTTAAAGATATTTTACCCACACACTTCAGGGTCAGAAGAAAAACCTGCTACTATACTATATATTGCATATACACATACCGTATCTACATAAATTATTAAATACTGTAGACTACTGTTCATTGCATTAACGGTTAGCACTGTTCATACATTTATCAGTAACTTACAAAACCTTCTACAGAATCCTATTGTAATTACTACTGTAAATTGCATTGTATTGTGGAAAAATATTTGATAGCTAAGACTAAATGATTTTGATATGTATTTTTGAGGTTACTGTCAAAAGTACAGTAATAGTTCATACAGTAAGCTAACCACATTATCTGAAGCAAATTTTCATTCAGTGTATGAACTCCAATTGCTGCCAGGAAGTTACAGTGTACCGTTTAGAAGATGATTTTATCTAAAATGTGGGGACAAAAGAAGTGGTGAGAAGAGTAGAAGACTCGCACACAGATGAAGAAAGGACAAAGTAAAACAATTGAGGCATTTAAATAATCACTGTCTATTTATTAATATGCCCAAAGATAAAGTGCAAAAGAGTGAAAAATACAAACGTTTCGGCCAGTCAAGCCATCGTCAGTGACAACAGCAGTGGTCCTGGGAATTGAACCCACCATAAACTGTTCTGTTCCATGGTGGTGTGGGTGACACAAGACCTGAGCTTGAAACGTTTTCTTACAACATGAAGCCAAAAGCTGAGGAGGCAAGCTATCACATGTATGGAAATTATCGTGGTGTGATAGCCTGGACCTGCTCTAGACACCACCAAGTGGTGTTCAGAGTCACAAAGGCTGGTGTGCCATTTCACAATGATGTCTTAAAACATTGTGGTAAGGATAACATTTACATTTGCCATTTAGTGACAGTGAGTACAGGGACATCCCTGCAAAGCACCTTGCTCAAGGACAGAACGACATTTCCACACTCGAAAATCAAACTGGCTATAAGTCTGTCTCCCAAACCACTGAGATATTTTCTGCCCTGGGATCCAGTGAAATAAAGAAATCTACCTGCATCTACATCTGCCAGTCCAGTTTAAGAACTTTGGTAAAGATATTACTAGAATCATTTTGTGGCTGTCAGGTAAAAACCAGGTATCTCTTAAACCAATATGTTTTAGGAAATGCAAAGTCATAAAATAATACTTAACGATTTAGACTCACATGGTTTTCACCGAAAGTGATGATTTGATATGCAATGCTAGTGCAGCCGTCTGCCTGTCCATCTGTCTGTCTAATGTTGTGAAATTAATGAAATCAGTGAAATGAATGCATTCCTTACCCTTCCAGGTATCCATGAAAGAAATATCTAGCAATTTCAACAGCTATCAGAGCTTTGTTTCAAAACGAACAGGGTGCCACTAAAGATGCAGACAGATCCTTCCTACAGTACCAAACCTGTCTGTGTTCTTCCTGACAGTTTCAAGGAAGGAATGAATACCACAAGGAGAGGCCCTCACAGTGCAGAATGAAGGTGTTCAGAGTGAAGGACTTTAGGTTTCTATCTGCAAAAAGATCCAGACATAATTCACTTTATAGTTATGGGGATGGGGGCGGTTGGCTTTGAAGACGTGGGTCAGTGTGCAAACTCGACTCCCTGGGAAGGGTTTCTAATAACAGAACAATGCTGCCACTGGTATGATACAGGAGGACAGAATTACCTGATTACCACCCAACCAGGACAGGACAGACGATAAGGAAGTTGAATAGTAGGAGAAAGGAGATAGGGATACAGAGGAGAGAGTCAAGGGGAAAAACAGAAAAATTAGCTTCAGTAAAAAAATTGAGAGAGAGGAAAAGAGACAGCAGGAGGCAGATCATCTACTAAACAAGCAGGCTGCACGCTGTCCTCCATTTCCCCAAAGATCATCCTTCCCTGCTGCTGCCCCCAACTGTGAGCTACACACCACACAGCCCTACTCTGGGGGAGGGGAACTGAGAGAGAAAGACAGGGGCTGGGAGGAGATATGGAAGAGAGTAGGAAAAATGAAGAGGTAAAGGAAATGTGAACGCGAGCATAAAGAAAAGGAGAGATGGGATCAGAAGATTGTAAGACAGATGGAAGGAATATGAACGATATCAACAGACTTGGGAATGAATGATATCCAATGACCATTTTCCAGGAGTGGAAATTAGCTTTTTCCAGTGCAGTGAGAAGGCCACACCCATGTCTCCTCGCTAATGAAATATCATCAACATCCTTTGCATGACTCGGCACAATAACACACACAAACACGCACGCGCAGAATACAGAGACGTTCTTCTTTTCAGAAAAATAAAAAGCATTTTGGAACAGTCAACAACCCCACTAACACCAACAGCTCCATCACATCCACCATCATTATCCAGTCCAGCCAGCAATATTAGACAGCTGGAGCTATCAAATCAAGGCCTGAGAGACTTGCTTCTTCAGATGGGTTTGAGATGTGGGGCTTTACACTCTCGTCTGGCTGCCAAGGATCTACTGCGGGGAATGAGACATTACTTAAAGCGGCTGATGCCTTATAAGGTAAAGCTCTCTCTGCCAGAGTGGGGGAGGGCGGAGGTTGCTTTCAATTATCTGTGACATAGACCAAATTAAGGCACCTGGCTTTTCAATATGGTTTGTTATGAAATTGCTTCCCGGTATCAGAGTAAATGTTAATGCGATAGAGATACAGTGATAGAGAACATTGAGCTGGGTTCACCGTGGAGAATAAGATTCCTTAACTCTCATATTGACATAGATTAGCCTATATAATACAACAGCATAAAATAATTCCTGAAATTATATATGGCTTTAGGTTTTGCTGTGCCACCCCAAGATTGATTCAGTTGCCCCATCTGGCCAACCGTATGATACATTTCTGGGGGGGCCAACACCTCCTACCCTCCAGTGATCAGGTCTACTAATCACTGGTCTGAGTTTACCACACAGGCAACCAGGGAGACACATAACACAAGCGCATCTGCACTTAATCACATCCTCACCACCTGTATATAATCCCTGGTTTCTTATTGTTCTGTGTGCTTTATTGTGTGTTGTCGTGTCTGAGTGTTTTGTTTTTCTTGTCTTCGATTTCCTATAGTAAAGTTTATTCATTTGTTTTCCGCATTCTTTTTCAGCCTTGTTTCTCTTACAGGTCCAACTTCACACAATGTAGGACAGAAATTCTCAATGTGTCTTAGTGATAAATTCTATAAGGTTCAAAAGATAGAATGCTGAATTGAACAGGCAATATCACATTCACAATTTTTTTGATCAAATGTATTTACTGTACACTCATATTGAATAGGATTCAACTCAAATCAGATCTTATTTGTGACGTGCCAGATTCAACAGGCTGGGGCGGAGCCCCCAACGTGATTACATAAACTATTGCTTTTTTAGACTATTCGGAAACTATTTGTTAGATTCATCTACCATGATTAGGCTTGTATTATGCAACTAAAATGGGTACCAACACCGGTTCCAACCACTCCTCCTCAAATAAACTCTTTGCCCGGTCCGTCTAATGTAACGAGACTGTCTCCCTGAAAGGTTCAATGCATTGGAATAATCAAGTTATAATTAATTGTGTAGGTAAGGTATTGAAGTTAGGGGTCAATAAATTAGGGGTCCAAACAAGGGCAACGTAGGGCAACGAAGGTCAGGAATCGGTTAACATAACGTTCTTAGACGGTTCAAGGCCATTGACTGTGTCCTAGGGGACCATCTCCAAGGAGTAATAGACAGGATGCCTGTTAATAATAATAATAATAATAGTAATAATAATAATAATAACTTGGACTTATACTGTATAGCGCCTTTTATGGTACCCAAGGTCAATTAACAAATGGGGGGGTTAGGGGTCAAAGGACTTAAAGGTCAAGGTTGTTGGCAGCCTGCCTAGTAGTGATGGGAAGTCTAACGCTTTTTACTAACTCTGATCTTTTTGAGTTGTTCAGTAATAAGAATGAATCTTTTGAGTCATTTCGTTCATTTAAGTCAGTAATACCAAAAGCATGCCAGATCCCCCTACCAGCGAATGAGAAATTGCTCACTGTTCAAATGAAAGATGAATTTAAACAAGTCAGCTGTTCACAAGTCTTTTTAACTTAGAGGCTGGGTTGTAAGTTTTTTCAATAATTTTATACAGTAATCAGTAAGTTAAGTAGGGATTAGATAGGCTGTCCTGTATGGCAATTATCAGAATAAATAATGATCAAATTGCATTCATTTGTTAGGACTGGTTACATCCGTCGTTCCAGTCCCCTGTTTACTGAGTGCCGATTCTCTTCCCGCGCCTCAGCTGATGAGGAGATTGGGAACACTGTTGCCCTTTACATTCTTGTTTCCACACACATATATATATATATATATATATATATATATATATGAGACCTGGTATATCATTGAGTTGTTTTTTATTGTTTATTATGAAGCTTTGACATAATATATGGGTTGCTTGTTTATTTCTACTGAGCATATTTTGAACATATTGTAACTCTTAAGTTCTTTAGTGCATATGTGGCGCAGTGGTGAGGTTTCTCTTTGTTGCTGTTCCTAAAATACAAAGAATTAAGAACTGGAACCTTCGTCTGTCTCCTCTCTCCACACCTACAAACCATAACATAACTATAACAACCTGTATCAATTGAACATTTAGACTTTTCTTTATGCTGCTGCAGCTTGATCTATTTGACCTTCGCAACATAAAACAAACAGCCATTGTTGTCAAGAGCACTGAGCTGAAGGACTGCTTATGAATTCTGCCTGTGGTCATGTTGGACACTGTTTCCAGCTGTTAAATTGAACGAGTCACAAAACAAATGGACTCACGACTCTCGAGTCACTAAAAAGAGTAGTTAAAATGAACAAATCGTTCAAGATCTGCACATCATTACTGCCTACAAGGAAAGTAGGCCGGGGTCAGTGACATTTTAGGGATGGATAATTACAGGTCTACATGATCTGCTCAGGTGATTAGCATAACGGGATGACCAGCTGATGTCATAGAAGAAGGTACATTGGGAAGTTTGGGAAAGACTCACCCAAGGGGTTGGCACAAAGTGATGGGTATGAAAGTATGTGTATCAGCTTAGGTTGCCAATTTGCGCCCCTGCGCAGACTCTGCTTTAATGCCTGTCAACAAGTTTATTGGATCCAGAAATTCTCTAGTGTCTCCTTTTTCCAGCTGGAAAAGCATGAGCTATGGGTTATTCTGCCATCACATAGTTGGGGTTGTCGGCAGGATTTGGATAAAGGATGCCTGGCAAATCGCACAAATGTGCCCATGATAAGGGAGATAATTATTTTAAATTTAACAAATTGCATGATTCAAACTTTCTTGAACTTGCAGTTGAACAGCCAGGCAATCTCTCAAAATTTACCGAACAAAGTAGGTCGGCCAGGTAAAAATTCACTCCAGTGCATACATACTAATATACTGTAAATATGCCTTGTTTATATGACCTGTAGATAAGCCTTAAAACACAACTAGGGAAGGTGCTATGGTTCCGCCTTGGCTCTTTAGGGGTGAAGTTGCGGGGCTAGAGATCAGGCAAGAAAACAGACCCGTGAACACCGCCTCATGGCCCGAGGGACATGAGACCAAGGTCGACTTACCGTACCCTCCCTGGCAGACAGAGGCCTACTAAAGGAACTATATAAAGGATGGTGATAGGAAACATTTGCTAATCACGTAGAGTGCGTGTTGAGCGGAAATGTTGAGTGACTGAGCTGAGTTCACACAGAGGGCTTGTCCAAGAAAGAATGTCTAGACAGGTGTATATTTGCATAAAGCATGCATATGCAGGTGAGCTTGTGACATAGAGCACGCATCACTTAAAACCCACCTTAAATAGGTTAAGGGCCTGGATGAGAGAGACTGATTGAATGTGTGAGTGTGACATACAGTTTTGCCTGCCAATAAGTAACAGAGAGTAAGGGTGCTATGAGAGAGTGTGTGAGTGTGACATACAGTTTTGCCTGCCAATAAGTAACAGAGAGTAAGGGTTCTATGAGAGAGTGTGTGGGTGTGCATACATGTGAAATAAGATAAATCTTGGGTTTCAATTTATTTGGATAGTCAAGATTACTATGTGTAGATGCTCTACAGAAATTAATACTATAATAAACTATCAAAAATTGTATTTATTGATTGCTAAGTTTAAGGTTAAGTTTAGAATAAGAGTTAGCGTAACTGTTAGGGAAATGGTTATGGTCATATAAGCAAATAATATTGCTGCTGCCATTTTTCAGTGAAGATACATAGGGAAAAGAGATCATATAATGTAGTTTAGGAAGAGTCTTAGAGACAGACGTGGATGTTTTGTGGATAAGGAGATTATGTGAGTTGAGGTGTTATCTGACAAAAGTTACAACCATGATTGATAATTCATTTTTTTATGAGTTGTGCCATAGATATAGGGGAGAAAGCATATGGTTCTAATTATGAGACAGGTAAGAACCTGTGAGAAACAGTATTGGTAAACTTTGGGAAATTGTTTTGGTGTGTGTTCCACAGCTACTGTCTTGAGGCTGTGTGAATAAATCAAGGCTTGATTTGCTCATTAGCAAGAAGTTTGACAGGCCAGCTGCTTTTCCCTAGAGGGCAGTCTGCAAAGAGAGAAGGGAGTCGCGGATAAGGAACTGTTGGCAGCGGTCCCAGAAGAAGCCCAGATAAGGAAGAGAGGGGAGGATGTCAGATGACATAGTGGTCAGGGAGTCAGACTTGTACTCAAAGGGTTGCTGGTTTGATTTTCGGCTGTGCCAGATGTCGTTGTGTCTTTGACCAATGCACTTTACCCTATGTTGTCCAGGGGGATATCCCTTTATTGTGTGATTATTTTTAAGGACAATAATGAATTTGGAGATACATGTGCCATCTAAGATTAGGTGATCAGCACTATCAGGAAAAAATGAAACGTTAAAAATGTATAGTTTTGTATTAAAAAGGAGTTAAGATTTGACAAATATTACACCATGGGATAAAGACTAGACATTGCATTTCTACATGTGGAAGATTTAAAGATGACCATTGCGATAAGACCTGATCACCCCTTATCACAAACATTGCAAATGCTTGAACCTGAGATTGAGATCAGTTTACAAGTGTGACTCACTTTGAAATGCAGACCACTTATTAAAAAGATGAAGGGTTTCAAGTTCCTAGGTTGCTGGTAGCCAACCTAGTATAAGGGGGCTGCTGATTGGAGAAACTGATGGTTTATTATCACTTATCATGCATTCTCATACTCTTCTATATTCGTTTATCATGTAGTTTTATACTCTTTTGTATTACTCTCAGTCTTTAATTGAACACGTTTATTTATATTATTAGTCATATGTTATCAGTAGTCATTTATCATTAGTAGACATTTATGTACTCATACTTGTTATTTGTGACCATGTGAAACAACATATTTGTCACGAGAGAGAGGAAGACCCAGGCAGAGATGAGACATACATACAATGACAAGTCCAGAGACATACATACAATGACGGTTGCCACTGTAGCGAGTTCACAACGGATAGACCCATATAGCTTTACGTGCTCTAGTCAGTCGCACAGACACTGAATAACTAATTCAGGTGCAGAGCGTACGCATCAACTTCCCAACTACAGCGACTCACTTTTCACAACACAAATAGATATGTAGATGCTCCCGGAACAGCCTTCTCCCAAAGTGACAAAGTAACAATGAACCGCGCCACTCTCTGCTCCACTGAGCCTTAGATAGGGTTGATAGGAGACTGGCTGGAAGTGATTACTAATTAGACCGGTCTCTCAATCAACCCAACCAGGCAACAGTAGAACAGGGAGTGGCGCACACTTAACAAATCCCCATAGTAAATCCACACAACAAATATCATAACTCCCCACAGTAATATAGAACCACAAATATAATGTGTCCATTTCTCAGTTCATGTGTCCATTCCAACCCTCCCTGGGCTGGATATGACAATATTTGGCAATAATTGGAAGTATATCTGTACATGCTTACACTCAAAATCATTGATTGTTAAATTGACTAGGTTGTAAAGTCTTTACATTCCTCTCAGTCACTAAGGGGGAAGATGTTGGGCTTCCAGCCTCTGGTACGATTGTTGACAGGGGAGATGTTTTTTTTAATGTTTGATCTTGATCGTGGGGCTTTGTATGCCACCAAGGGGGGGATGTGTAGAGGAATTTTCATTAGAAAAAATGCTTTTCACAAGAATGCATTTAAGTATGTATCAATATGTTTGATCACACACACACACACACACACACACACACACACACACACACACACACACACACACACACACAAACACACACACACACACACACACACACACACAAA
>JACXGM010007191.1:0-19918 GCA_016801145.1 Umbra pygmaea | reverse complement strand
TATAATCAAGTGTGTAGGTAAGGTATTAAAGTTAGCGTTCCATATGTTAGGGGTCCACACAAGGTCATTGACAACATGGGGTTCACAAGTCAGGAAACGGTCAACAAAATGGTCTTAGGTCAAGACAATTGTCCAAGGAGAAGTAGAAAGGTGGCCTGTCAAGTTCGTTGGCAGCCTGCCCAGAAGGAAAGTAGGCTGGGGTCATTGACTGTTCAGGGATGGAAACTTACAGATTTACAGTTGTATACAAAAGTTCTGTTCCATCCAATAAACCTAATTTCACTACTGAAATATTACTGTATCTTTAAGTTATTTGATAGATCAAAATGAAATTGCTGATCCAAACACCCAAATATTTATTAATGGAAATCATGGAAATTGTCAGGGGTGCCTAAACGTTTGCATACAATTGTACATGTTCTGCCCAGGGTGTTTAGCATATAGGGACAACCAGCTGACATTATAGAAGAAGGTACATTGGGAAGTTTGGGAAAGACCTGCCAAAGGGTTTTGCACAAAATAAGGTCATTTGAGTGTAAAGGTGTGTGTATCAACTTAGATCGCCAGTTCATGCCCTCAGGGCAGACTCGGCTTTAACGTCTGTCAATAAAGTAATTATCCTCTCACACCGCTTTGTGTATGATCTACTCATGTATCCTTTATAGTTGTTTTTCTTTGCAGTGTGTGCTTCATTGTGGTTGTTTGTCAATACTGTTATGGTGTCCTGCAAGTGCATAGGTTTCACTCTCCTGTTTTGGCACTATGATAAGTGTGTTAGTGAGAATTCGTCCAGAAAGTTAAACTCAGCTATCGTATCCTGTATCATACTACGTTAATGTACTTGTGAGTATTCATCCTGAGAAGGTTTAAATACATGTAAACTCTATAGCTCATTCCGATGTTGTATTACAATAAGTACAGTGAGTGATTGTCACCTTGTGGGCATTTAGGTTTGTTATTTTTAAGCATTACTGTTGCCCATGTACATTATTGGCTGAAGACAGCGTAGTTGTTTGTTATTTTATGTGTTCTAAATAAAATATAGAACACCAACTCCTGCACTGGTCTCCAAACTCATCCACACAGTTACAGTTACAAGTTAAAAATAGTGAAAACATTTTTTCAAATGTAAGCATAGTTTTATTGTTGTCTCTGTAATATTAAGAACACAACAGAATAGCCTAAAGCATCTGGGAGTAATAGTCACAATTGCATATACTTGGAATGTCACAATAGTTAGCTCTACACTGTGAGGCCAAGCTGTTGCTAACTGACGTCAGAAGCTAGCCAAGGATGAAGGAGAGGACTCGTGAGTGAAAAAATAAAAAAGTGTTCTGTTGTTTTGATGTGTTGTACAAATGGAAGATTTCGATAGCACCACAGAGGATTGGGCTTTGTTGAAAGACTTGAGCAGTATTGCCTGGCTAACAAGGTAGCTGATGAACGTAAAGTGGTGGTATTTCTAAGTGAAATGCCACTTGTTCTTAGCATCAGTGCTCGTTCACGACATCAATGATTTGCATATCAACAAACCCCTAATTACCCAATTATGGTCACAATCATCCCTTCAAGCCTGCGGGAAACAGGCTACAATGAGGTTCGTGAAATTTAGACGCAATCCAGAAATCAAGGGAAACTATACTTTCGAGCTTGACAGAAGTATATGCCACTATAACATGTTGAATGCATGATTTATTTGTCACACTCTCAATGTAGCCTAGGTACAAATAAATGCTATACATTTTTTCTGTTGAATAAATGAGTCAATTCAACTCTTGCCTTTACATTCAGCAGAAACTTTGGGGTGGACTTTTTACATTCAGCAAAACAGTGGTGCCCCCAGAAATGTTTCATAGGGGTGGGCAGATGGGGCCATTGAAAATCTTAGGTTGGCACACCAAAACCAAAAGCCATAATAGATTTTTCTCTACTCCCAATTCCCTCTAATCCTGCCTTGTCGGCAGCTCTGCAACTCCTTGGACAGATCTGTGGGCCATCTTGGGAAAACAGTCTTGACCAGTCGAACCACGAACGCCATGCTACGTGAGCTGAACTTTGACTTGGAATCTCCCATGGTCCATGGTTTCCCAATGGGTCGCTAGGAATTACGTTTGTGAAACCTAATTACATGGAAATGCATTAATTATATCTGTTTACTAAAATACATGGGTGACTAACTACAAAGGACGAACGGCGTCCGTGGTTCGACTGGTCGAGACTGTTTTCCCAAGATGGCACCTGCCTGTATACGCGAACGGTACTGTCTTTATAACAAAATTATTATGTAAATAACAAAAACATATACAGTATATTCGTATATATTTTTAATGGGGTCCAGTGGGCGATTGCATCAGGGTGCCTGTGGCCCCCCTGGCCCACCCTTGGCGGTACCCCCTGGGAGGTGGAGTTATTACACATTGCTGTAATAATAACTTAAAATTGGGAAAATACAAAGGCCAAATAAAGTTTGTACTTACAGTAAAAATGCACAGATTAAAGGTAAATATGAAAACATTTTAATTAGGAATGTTGACCTGATTTGAGGAATATTAGGCCCTTAACATTTCACACATTTTTTGTAGGATGTTTTTCTATAGGCACTGTACATTCTAGTGAGTGCATTTTTTAAGTCATGGGACCTTTTCTACACAGAGCAGCTACAGTAGCTCAGCAGATTTTAGTTTTGAATAATTAAATGTATTTTAGAGGGACAAGGATGCCTTACTATTCAGTAGGATGATATCTCACCCTAAAAGAGAGAATCGATGTGACATATACACTGCTCAAAAAAATAAAGGGAACACGCAATCATCACAGTGTAAAACAAAGTGAAATGAACATCAGGGATATCAATCGGTACAGTTAGGAAGCATAAGTGATTGTGGATCAAAGTCACCTGTTTTGGTGCAAATTGGAGAGGCAACAGCAAGACAACCCCCCAAAAAAGAATGGTTTTGCAGGTGGTGGTCACAGGCAATTGCTCTCTCCTTATCCTTCCTGAGAGATTATTCTTCAGTTTAGCATATTCCTAGTAACCTTGTCACTACTGGTAGCATAAGACGGTACCTGCACGCCATTTAGGTTGCACAGGTAGTCCAGATCCATACGTGTCTTTGCAAGTAGGTTTGTTGTGTCTCCCAGTACAGTCTCAAGAGCATGGAGGAGATACCAGGAGACAATCCAATACATGAGGAGTCCTGGACAGGGCCATAGAAGGGCATCAACCCAACAACAGGACCAGTATCTGCTCCTTTGTGTGAGGAGGAACAGGAGAAGCAATGCCAGAGCCACAAAATGACCCCCAGCGGTCTACTGTTGTGCATGTTTCTGACCAAACTGTCAGAAACCGACTCCATGAGGGTGACATGAGGGCTCGACGTCCTCTAGTGGGACCTGTGCTCACAGCCCAGCACCATGCAGCCCAATTGGCATTCACCAGAGAACACCAGAATTGGCAAGTTCACCATCAGCACCCAATTCTCTTCACAGATGAGAGCAGGTTCCCACTGAGCAAATGTTACAGATGTGAGTCTGGGGACGACGTGGTGAACACTATTCTGCCTGCAACATCATCCAGCATGACCGGTTTGGTGGTGGTTCAGTGATGGTCTGTTGAGGCATATCCTTGAAGGGTCACACAGTCCTCCACGTGCTAGTGAACGGTACCCTGACTGCTGTTAGGTATCGGGATAAAATGCTCAGACCCATTGTCAAAACTTGCACTGGTGCAGTGGGTCCTGGGTTTCTCCTAGTACAGGACAATGCCCTGCTTCATCTGGTGTTTGTGTAGGCAGTTCCTGGATGACAAAGGCATTGATGCCATTGACTGGCCCTTATGTTCTCCAGACCTGAAACCAATTGAGAACCTCTGGGACGTTATGAATCGGTGCATCACAGAATGTCCAGGAGCTCACTGATGCAGGTCTGGGAGGAGATCCCCCAGGAAACCATTTGCCATCTCATCAGGAGCATGCCCAGACGTTGTCGGAGTGCATAGGGTTACTTGGTGGCTATAAACATTACTGAGGCACATCATGAGTTGCCTTGATGAAATTCACACAAGTTGGCCTGTGATTTCAATGGTTTACTTGGATTTTCAGTGTGAGTTTGAATCCAGGCCTCAATCGGTTGGTGAGTTTCATTGATTGTTGTTGCCATTTTGTTCTCAACGAATTACACAATGTACAGTCAAGATTTTGATCTTTAATGTTTCGTTCATCACGATGTGTGATTTGAGTGTTCCCTTAATGTTTTTGAGCAGTGTAGATTAAATTCACCCATAATTAAAGGAGTATTTCACCCCATAAAGGTTTGGGATTTTTACCCATTTGGTAAAAGCAGTTCCCTCATATCTCAAGCTAGAAATTGGTTTACAAAATTAAAAACTGGGACTTTTTTTCCTACCATTTGGGGCTCGATGTTTAATATGTTGTTTTATATGTGAATTTGTAAATGAAAACAAAAACACATAAACACCTGAATAGTTATTTGAAGAGTCTACAATAATGACAATACCTCTTCAATGCCAAAGGTTCTCTAATTTAGCTATCTAGGGCTTTGTCCCGTCTTTACACAGGACCCTGGCTGCAAAAAAACACTAGAGACCCCTTGCAGGAACCAAGACATTATGCCTTGTCTGTGTTGGGTAATCCATTGAGCAGCTAAATAAAAAAGTGCTGACTTTGCCCTTTTCCATTCTAATCCTGGGCTATGGGCCCTTCCAGAATAATCCTGGATTAAGGAGTTGCTCTCCATGGAGCAATGAGGGTCTCCAAAGGGGGGCTGATCATACACAGCTGCACCTCAGGCACTGGCTTTCTCCCTCACAGTCACAAACAGAGGAGACAATCAATCCAATAACACAGACAAATACAGGCTTATTACACAAAATGGCATCAAACCCTACACCAGCCAAGGCAGGCAATCATGCATTTGCCTCAGAGGCATTACATTGATTCAACCAATTATGAGAGAAAAGCATGAGGAGAAGTCTGCTTAATGAAGACGGTTGATGAAGAGGGATAATATTGGATGATATTTGCTAACAGCCTTCCTTTAAGATCTAAAGGGTGTTACTGATGGAACTATTAATAGTGAGCCGTCAACAATGTTTGGATTACAGTGCAGTGCCGGCCAAAATCCTGTTCATAACCTTTTTCAGCAATTTTGGACAAAATTATAAGAGTCACTTGTCACACAAGTACCAGTGAAATACTTATGTTCATAATATGTATAGGAGATGAAACAAACATGACTGCTGTAATTAAACACAATGATCCTCTAAGAGAATTTAACTTTATTACGATGAACCAAACAACTGCTAAAAACATTGGGTGAGTCTACTTTAAGGAAACCTATCTTTGTGCTGCCAAAATCTTTTTTTATGTCTGTTAACAAAATAGATTTTGTGTCATTTGTCATAACCTGAAGGTTAGGAGCGGCTGCACAACCTCAAGTCTAGGCCAAATATATTTTGTTTTTAGTGTATTATGGCATTGCCTGGGACCACTGTATTTTATTTATTTACACCCACAGTAGCTATAAATACAAAAACAACAGACATTTAGGGAGAATGCCCTTAGTATGAGGATGTGATATACTACACAACAAGAAGACGAGAAAATTATATGAAATGCATGACTAAAACAGCGAGAATGGCTGGATGGAGTCGAGTGTGAAACATTGAGAGGCAGAGTTGAACCACAAATATGGAGGACAGCAAGCTGCAGGAGGAGAACATTGGCAGAAAAGGGACCACACATCCTCTGTAAAACCACGGTGGAATTTCAAAGGACATTAGAGAGTCACAAATCATGGCTTCAACGTTGATGTCCTCCCAGATGAGAGAGTCATCAGGAGGTGGACAACAACACCAGGTGTGTCAGCACCACAAGCATGCTATGAATGACCACAGAAAAGCCCTTCCAGACAGAAAACATCACAAGACAGTCATGCTAGTAAACAACAACTTATTCACTGACTGGTCTCTGTAGAATATAAGGTAATGAAATGGAGAGGTTGGATCATGAGTAAGACCTTATTCATTCACTTTGGCTTATCATTAGTCGAATGGACTGTTAATGAGTGAGATTAGGTAAATCCAGTGTCCGTGGATTATTTGGCGTGACAGAAATGTAAACATGGTAGCAAAATACAGCCCTCATCAAAAGATCCTGAAGGATTTTCAATCATGATTATTATTATTAGAGTTTATTATTATTATTAGAGTTTTCATTTTGATCGTTTGAGTTTTCATTTGGTATCACATAACCTATTTTACGAAACGAATCACCTGGAAATTCTTTGAGAATTAACAAACTTGGTAAATGATAACTGCATTATAATCCAAAATATTTACCTAAATGTTGAATTGCAGGAAATAAATGTAGTTTGTATGTATTCTTGCAGTGAAAATGAATCATGTTTTGTTATGAGCAACAAGGCTCAGTATGCTGCATTTTGCCTTGTGGGATTTTACTTGCATCACCACCTGTATCCCATGGAACCAGTGTAGCGACAAGTATCGAGGGAAAGAACAGACTGGAGCTAAAAGCTTTAAAGCTATTGTACTACTGTGAACATGTTACATCATTCATGCTATACGTGAGTCGTGACTGTGTTACCAAAGTTCATTAACCTCACAGAGTAGTCTTTTCTTATCGAATAATGTATTTTATAATAACAAAATAACTTACAGGCTTAAATTTTAAACTTCATTTATTTTCCCTTTTCTTTCTTGGTGCAAAGGTCCAATAGTGTTACATTCAGTCAATACGTAAACAGAAATGTATTTTCATTCCAAATATTTAGGACGACGCATGGCTGGGTCATGGTTGGATATGAAGTGGGACTTGATTGGTAATTGGATGGATTCTTGAGGAGGTGGTGACTGCAGGTTCATTAGCTTGATAGGTTATTTTCCCCTAAACTTACCTGGCAAATGAACATTGACATATTAGAAAGATGTTAGCAATGTCCCTGGACATACAGTCCATAAAAAGGGTGCCAAATGTCTCTAGAGCTACAAATATGGCAGACAAGCGTATTGCTGATTCCTCCCACCATATTCATACAATGTTCTGAAAACTCTGACAAGTGGACACTACAGGCCGATTCTGACAGAAAGATCCTGCCACTTGAATATTTTCTTTTCCCATGCTGTGGCCTACTGTAATTGGCTCTGTGCCCCCAAAAGACTACCACGACTACGCTCACCACATCAAACTGCCTACAAACTTAATGAAACAGCTGCATCAGTCTCTCAAAACTCTGCCTATCTGCCTACGTCAAAATTGGCAGTACTGTATATAATACTTTCTAAATGGAAATCTGTACATAAACTCTAAATTAATGTATAGCACAGACTTCATCTCATGTGGGTTCTCCATCATTTATTGTATTTAAAAGTGTTTCCTTTCAGTAGATGTTGTGCATTCTGTCCCTAAATGGTGTCAACTGTAACAGCACTTTATTCAAAGTGACGTTCTAGAAATGTACTCCTACAGTAAAAAAAAAGCATTAGCAGTTAAGAACATTGGCTAACTTACTTCTATTTGTGTTGTAAAGCCAACTGTAGGTAGATTTGGGTTTCACAACCATTATATCACTGGTATAATACTGTGTACTGTGCCATAACACTCGTAGTAGTTCAAACTATTGTGTTCTCAAAGAATCATATCTTGACTTTAAACAAATTAGCAGGAAAACGGTAACCCTCCATTTATTATTTTTATGGTTTTATGAGGTTACTGACTGCAGTAGGCAGATCCATTAACACCTCTCAACACACCGCCCAGCCCCCTCGATAAACAGCTCAGCCGGGGTCCACCATAATGGACCAAGCTCATTCTCAGCCCAGCCTGTCTCCAGGTGTGGAAGTGTGGCCCTGTAATTGATAATTAAGGGGCAATAACCTAGAGGTCAATGCAGCCTCACAGTAGGGGAGATTGAGAGGGGGGCCTGGCCCCACTGTCACTTAAAGAGAGGGGGAGATGTGTGGTTGTTGGATGTAATTTAACCAGGAAGGTTTTGAGGGAGGAACAGACACGGGCATGCATGCCATACACATAGGCAGAATGAGACACGAATTTAGGCATATGCCTCAATGTTGAGAGATGATCGTGATAACGGAGGATTACACACAAACGAAACACCCACACTGAGCTAATGTTTACAATTTCTAATGGAAAACAGAAAGAGATTGTGTGCAAGGTGGGTGTGAACGTAGCGTTGACATGTCTATAGCTGTCGTTCCAGTGGTGCCAGTTGATGTTCCACCTACAGGTACCTCAGAGATAGACCCCATACAGTTAGACCACAGATCTTATCAATCATTTAATGCTGTAATGGCAACTCTGTAATCCAACGTGCTTCTGTTGGGTTTAGACAAAACAGCACACAACCACAAGAATTTAGGTTAAAAAAGTTATATTAAAGGGATAGTTGACTGAAATTCAGGCAGGAAGGTAACCTAAAGGTCAAAAGGATTGGGCCAGTAAATGAAGGGTTGCTAGTTCTAATCCCTGAACTACGAAGATGATAAACCATTTTTTGTTCCTGAGTTAAAGGGCCGTTTTTTAAATTTTGAGACTAGGGCTACTTTCTCTTTCAGTGACAAATTACAAAAGTTATTAAAACTAAAGGAAGTGAAATGACATTGTTAAACCATATTGCTTACCTGCCAGTGTTGTAATTTGCATTTTTGTTCGTCAATTTTTGACAAACTCCCGGCCCAACACTGTTTTCAAAATGGAAACTGAACTGTCTTAACTTGGTAGCTGGATGATGGGTCCACTGTAGACATCCTTGAGAAAATCTACAAAGTTTTATCAATTGGTGGTTCAGAAGACATGAATTAAATAGTGCAGAGAGTTATGTTACCATCTAAAATGCTCTCAAATTCATTGGCAATAACAAGAAGTTCGGTATATGTTTACAGTTGTTCAAACCACTGTTCACCTACTGAACGAAACTGAAAGTAGAACGCCAAGAAGCCTGTGATGAGTTGGAGTCTTGCTTTGAATGGAGCATATTTTTGTTCACCTATTTTCTACATGGGAGACAAATCCCATGTGTAGGTACAGGTAGCACACCTAAAACACTATTAAAGCACACATTTGAGAATGACATCACATCTAAGTTTATCTGAACAGAAAGGACCCGATCTCAGAGCAGCGGAGATGCTTCATGGATATGTGCTCGTATCTGAAAGGGTTCATCCTCAGTCAGCCTCCATTACCGTTCAACAGTAATGTTGTTTTGTCTTGAAAAAAACTCGTAGGAGTTACCCAAAGGAGACAGGAGATAATGAGAAGTGGCATTTTATTCATTTATGTATTTATTGTCATTTTCCCTTTATCTGGTTTTGTCCTCTTGAAATGCATTAAGCCTGATAGGGGCTATCAATCAGCAGCTAATGGTTGTGTAATTGCAGTCCATTCCAAGCATAGAAAGTTATTAGAATGGAAATATTTGATGGAACTCTAATGGTTACACTCAATATTGCTGCAGCTCAACCAATTACAGAGAATGTACTTGATTCTGGATGTCCATTCTAGTGTTTTTATTTCAATGTTTCCAACCTCCGACGTAGTTTGTTTTCTTAGGAAAAAACCCTGCTTTCAGCAAATATAGTCTAGGCCTTTGTAACAGCCTGCCAGAAGACCTAAGTGCCTCTGAAATTTTTGAAATATATAAAAATAATAACAATAATAATAAATGCACATTTAACCATGCTTTTGCTTGGAGTGCCATGATTCATACTGTTGTATACGAAGCAACAAATAGCTAATTAAAACGCTTAAAAGTAAGTATATTCTATGTCCGTCTCGGTCTTATTCATTAGCTAAATAAATCACTATCTTGAATGGAAAAAGGATTTCCCATGTAGAGGTCCAGGAAGTTCCTGCTTGTTTCAGTGAGCTCTTTCATTCAGTTCTTAATACCCTTGAACCTGGTTTGTTACTTAGTGGAGTCCATACCTCAATACACATCTGTTCCCCATGTCACCCATTACAAAATAATACACAAGTAGCCACAAATATTTCTTCTGAGCTTTATTTTAAATCACCTGTATGTCCCTTTGCCACAGATGTCCAGCATGTACAGGCCAGACTTGTGTTGGCTACAATACAGCAAAAGACCTGTTTTATCAGTTGGATTATTGTAAAATCTTGAAGAGATATTGTACATTCAGTGACAACTCACACAATCCTTCTATTAGACTGAGATGTGCAGAAAGTTAACAGTAACATGTGAGTTAGGTTAAGCAGCAAATGGAAAAAGATGGATAATAAAGGTAATCAAACACACACACTCATAAGCACACATGTCCGGCGCTTCTTGAGTTCAATTTATGTTCTAAACAGTGTTACCATCCATCTGGCCAAAACCTCTCCATTCTGCAGGCATTTTCAGTGAGCAGCTGCCAGAGATGACTGATGTACACATGGTCTAGTATATGTCAACAGCAATGACTGCATGGTGCGCGCAAGACGAGAGAGAGAGCGAGAGATGAAGCGGCTTACCGATCGTAATGTTACCTTTTAGCAACTATTTCAAGAGCCCAGGATTGACAATCAACCCCCAGGAGGCACAACGTAAATTGCCTGAACTGCAAGGAAGCCCAGTGTTCTTCATACTTCAATTTCTATGGGCTCAAAGAACTGTTTTAAATGGCTTGAATTTTCTCCATTTTCCTTGACTACTTTGTGTTGTCTTTCACCCTCTCTCTCCGATGACGTGTAATTGAGGAGATCAGTCAGGCCTACTGGGGGCTGGTCACAAACTTATTACCAGATGTTGGGAGGTCAATGAACTTTTTACACACACACACACACACACACACACACGATCCAATTCATCTGACACTGTAGTGACAAGTGAGTTTTTCATTCAATTGAAGGTGAAGGTGTTTCTAGAACTGAACCACAAGAACACCGTGTTGAGTATTTATCCGACTGGAATGATCTAAAATAATGTAACAATAAAAAGAACTGGTAAAGACAAAGTTGTAGACCAAAACGCTATCTTCTTTTGACGGTATGAAAAAATGTACCTTTTTGGTTGGATAACTACGAAGACTACGCCATACTTGTCACTCACCTACAGATATTTCCTCTTAATATAATCTTTCTGTCTGTTTAGGTGTGATTGGCACAATATTTATTCATATCCTCTCATAATGAGCAAAAATCTAAACCATCTTGTTTTTGTCTGACAGGCAGTGTCATCAGATAATGTGAGAATACATTAAGGATGCTTGAAAATAACATTGTGTAAACATTTCCAATCTAGCTCTTTTTTGAGCTTCCGTGTTATTCGGTAAACAAGTAGTGTCCTCTTGACTTTTTAGGAGATTTAACTCTTCCCTTTGTCACCCTCCACATTTAATTGGTCCTTCATTCCTCGCCACATCACCAACCTCTCGGAGGTGCAGGACGGTGGAAGATCAATCACATGCTTCCTCCAAACGCGTGTCGCCAAGCTGTCCGATTCTTATTGCACTGCTTGTTCAACATGGAAGCCTTTAAGTCATTACATATGTGGGAGGTTTAAGTCATTACATATGTGGGAGGACTTACATATATGCAAACAACTCTGATTGAATTCACAGGTCCTGACCTGCGCGCTCGAGAACAACTTGTTGAGGTAATTGTGTCCAACCCATCTAGCCCAGGCAGACCGTGGCCAATGTGATGCAGTTTTGCTGCAAGGCACTGCACCAATGACCTCTTTACTTTAAAGATTGCTCATGCAAGGATATAACCATAAATATATTGCTAAATATTTCCACAGCAAACACACACAAACTCTGAAGGGATTTCAAAAAATACAATTAAAAATAATATTTAAACTTGCTCATAGACGAGTTCTTCTCTCATGGTTGATGGAGGTTTATAGAAGTATGTATTGTTAAAAAGTCTCAGAGTTAACCTGACTGTGATATGCTGAGATAATATATAATTATCTTATTATACACACAAACATTCAATTGTAAGCATATAAAACATTTTGAGAAAGTTCAGACCACTGCAACACACATTAATTGTGTTTTTGACCCATGGAGTTACCTTGAATACAGTCCAGCAACATTCGATCCGAGATCCAGCTGTTACTGAACAACACTGATGATTGTCCATCTTCTTCATAGGACCTGTAGTGTCAAGTCGGTGGTAGTGGTGCTGAATGCGCAAGACACATTCTTATAAGGCAGCGTTCCATGTCGCACCAGAAAAAAGAATAAGGTGGAAAATCCCTTTACTAAGATGGTGATTGTGACGGAGAGGAAGGTGTACATTGGATTCAAAATCTTGGGAACCCTGCAGCTCCGGCTCTACTCACTAGAGTTACAGCTAGCACCGATGTCTCCCTTCATTACAGCTCAGGACTGCTTTCGAAACGTGAACATGTCTCGGGTCTTGGAGCCCCTCTTGCCCTCGTGGGGTGGGGTGGGGTTAGGTGAGGGTGAGGGTGAAGGCTGCGGGGTGGCGGTGCCTCCATAGGGGCAGCTCTGGGAGTCGGAGTGCTCTCCGGAACACTCCACGGCTGGGATATAGCGGCTGTCCCACATCCCTGGCCCACACAGCTTACATAGGTCATGGAGACTGCATGGGATTCTGGGTAACAGACGAAACTGGTAGAGCAGGCTCCGGGCCTGGTTGAGGGAAGTGTGGGTGAGAGAAAGAGAGTGAAAGACTGTTGTAGGCGATTACAACCAGATAGAAGGTCAAGGACAAAGCTATGTAGGGCAGTAGAGGGACAACATTTATGCAAAACAGCTAACCATATCATAAATAGTATCATGTAGATTTGAATAACATTAACCTATATCAACCGTCCCTTCACAAGAGGAATAACCTAACAGAGCTAAGAAAAATTTTACGCCATCTAACCTTAAAATGAAACAGGCTAAGCTTCCAGTTTCCAGATGCAGAGACAGTAAATCAGATATGGGTTATATAGCTAACAGTCATAACATTGGCATGCTAAATGTGCTGCCACAGCAGCAGTACTGACGTAGCATCCATAAACATGAGAGCCAGCCAGACACACCACGGAAACACAGTCAGCAGAATCACACAATGTATTTCAACGCTCCTAGAGGAAGGCTCCTTCAGTGAGCAACAAAACACTTTTATGGTTGAAAGGATGTTGAATTACAAAATCCATTCCTTTTAAATCCATTAGGAGCAGGGGATGAGTGTAGGGGAACCACTTTGGAATAAGGCTGTAAACCACAACCTAGCCTAGCATATAGCAGCCTCAGTTAAAGTGGCCCAGCAGGAGTAGAGCAGCGTCATGCTAAAAGCTAATTGCCATGGTTACCTTGCGTAGCACCAGCTCGCCGTTCATGTGCATGGAGAGGTTGCTGAAGTGCAGTAACATCAGGTCTGTGGCTAACTGCTGCTCAGTCACGTCATCACCATACAGGACAATTATGGCCACACACAGAAACAGATGGAAATAGTCTGTCTAGAAAGGAAAGGCCAGTGATGGAGAGTGATTTACAAAGCATATCTACACCAGACTGTGAGGAGCTTGCTTGTTGGAAAGATTCTGTGCCTGCTTGAGTTCATAACCACATACTCAACTATGAACTCCATATCAAATTTGAATAACATACATATTAATGATTAGTTAGAAAACAATTTCTTTAACAACTCACAAGACATCATTTGTGTTTGAACAACTGGCAGCAATGAAATCTATGACGGGATCATTTGCAAGATTTATACTTGGTCTAACAATTCAACAATATTATTTTCAGAGCAGTTACGTAAAAATTTGTTAAGAAATATTCTAAAATCAGTTTATTACACCTGTACATTGTATGAAGCAGATCTCTAAAAGCCTCTGTCCCATAAATCAGTCATAAGCACACTACAGTATATGCTGAATAAGAGGCACGTACAGTCATGATCAAAAGTAGAGAATGGCTGAAATACTAATTTTCACAAATTGTGCTGCCTCAGTGATGATGGCAATTTGCATATCCTCAAAAAAATGTCAAGAATAGTGATCAGATGAATTGCAAAGTCCCTCTTTGCCATGAAAATAAATCCCCCAAAAAATATTTCCACTGCATTTTAGCCCTGCCACAAAAGGACCAGCTGTCAAGTCAGTGATTGTCTGGTTAACACAGGTAAGCGTGTTGACGAGGACAAGGCTGGAGATCACTTGGTCAAGCTTTAAAAGGAGGGTGGTGCGTGAAATCATTGTTCTTCCTCTGTCAAACATGGATACCTGCAAGGAAACACATCCCGTCATCATTGCTTTTTCCACAAAAAGGGCTTCAAAGACAAGAATATTGTTGCTAGTAAGATTGCACCTAAATCAACCATTTATCGGATCAACAAGAACTTCAAGGAGAGAGGATCAATTGTTGTGAAGAAGGCGTCAGGGCGCCCAAGTCCAGCAAGCGCCAAGACCGTCTCCTAAAGTTCACTCAGCTGCGGTATCGGGGCACCACCAGTGACTGGTGTCAAGAAGGGCAGCAAAGAAGCCACTTCTCTCCAGGAAAACATCAGGGACAGACTGATATTCTGCAAAAGGTACAGGGATTGGACTGCTGAGGACTCGGGTAGTCATTTTCTCTGATGAATCCCCTTTCCGATTGTTTGGGCCATCCGGAAAACACCTTGTCCAAAGAATACAAGATGAGCGCTACCATCAGTCCTGTGTCATGTCAATAGTAAAGCATCCTGAGACCATTCATGTGTGGGGTTGCTTCTCAGCCAAGGGAGTGGGCTAACTCACAATTTTGCCTAAACACAGCCATGAACAAAGAATGGTACCAACACATCCTCTGAGAGCAACTTCTCCCAACCATCCAACAGTTTGGTGATGACCAATGACTTTTCCAGCATGATGGAGCACCTTGCAATAAGGTAAAAGTGACTAAGTGGCTCAGGGAACAAAACATCACCATTTTGTGTCCATGTCCAGGAAACTCCCCAGACCCATTGAGAACTTGTGGTCGGTCCTCAAGAGGTGGGTAGACATACAAAAACCCACAAATTCTGACAAACTCCAAGTATTGATCATGCAAGAATGGGCTGCAATCAGTCAGAATGTGGCCCAGAAGTTAATTGACAGCATGCCAGGGCAGATTGCAAAGGTCTTGAAAGAGAAGGGTCAACACTGCAAATATGGACTCTGCATAAACTTAATGTAATTCTCAATAAAATCCTTTGACACTAATGACTATATTTACGGTATCCTTCAGTATACCATAGTAACTACTGAAAAAATGATCTAAGAACACTGAAGCAGCAAACTTTGTGGAGACCAGTACTTGTGACATTCTCAGAACTTTAGACCACAACTGTAGAATTTTGATTCTAGAGTTTACAGTTAATCATTTGCCGGTAGGGGGTCATGGGTGCTCTGGGTGTTATGGAATCAAATTGACAAAATAACTCAAGATTTTTTTCTTTTTGACTTAACAACTTAAAGGTCTGTCAGTATAATGAGTATAACCAGAGCACGTCTACGGAGAGCCTGTTCACTCCCTATTAAGCTCCATTGTAGAAGCTGGAAGTTTTCCCGAGAGTGGAAGTTCTCTAGCCTGGGAGAACCCTGACAGACTTCCGGCAAATTTAGATTTGCTCTGCAAGTCAGTCTGGCCAAGAGCCCATTCAAGCCCATTTCCAATTTTTCCACATCAAGGCACCAATCACAACCGTTGAGGCGGGCATTATACGATGACGATAGCGCAGCTTATACTGTCATTGGTTGAAGCAGACAATTACAACGATGGCTGCTACAATGGAATATATGCAATATCACTCGTTCGAATCAGCTATCTGTTTTAAGCGCATGGAACGTTTCCTTTTTGTTAAAAACCGAGCAAAGAACAATACTCGAAGCCTTCCTGTCTAAAAAAGTCAGAACTGAGAAGGGTCTGGTGTTAACCAGACTAGAAGTTCTCCCCTTATTACACATTCTCTGGTTAAACTTCCCAGCAGGCGTCCCACATGTTTTGTACCTGGTAGTGCGCCCAGCAAGCTTCCCACATTCGCAGGGCCTCCGTGTCGGGGAACTCCCGTTTGAAGCAGAGCAGGATCCAGCGGTGGCAGAAGAGCAGCTGTAGACCATCCTCCCCAAGCTGCGTCAGGTGCTGGTGGAAACGGGGCAGCATCAGACGCAGCAGCTCCCTGAGGTACATCTGGTTAAAGGAGACAGCCTATTTTGGTCACCGAATCTTATTATCATCATCATCTCACAAACATTTTCTGGTTGACTCTTTGGGGTGACTAAATTCATAGGTGGTCGATTCAGCCAAATGCAATCTTTTGTCCTTTTTGTGTAATAAAACATTTCTAACTAAGCCTGTTGAATGAAGAGCAAACCTTTAATGAACAATTTCAATAAAGATGCTAAACAAGCTTGAAAATACTGCTTCAATCCCAGTCTACAATAATAGGATAGTCCAAATTAACTGCTGTTATATCAGAATTACACATGAGCTGTGAAGAATTACCACTGTTTTCATCTTGTCCACAAATCATTAGGGAATGAGATGTTTACAGCACTAGTGTGGATAGAAACATAAAACCATACACGTACCCACATAACACACACAGAAGTAGAATAATGATCATGTAACCACATACCTGACAGCTACGGATCATAAACAGAAGTAAAACGTTTATTAACGCAGCGCTTGACTAACACACACATACACAAACAAGTTCAAGGATTACAGACAAATAGCAAAAAGATGGAAAGTGTAATAAATTGACAGCGATAGTCTGTAATAGTGTGAGTGTATGTAAATAGTAACAGCATGATAGTGTACGTGTAATACTGTGACGGTGAAAACACAACCACACTATCTCCCTCCTCACCAGCTGTCTCTCCATGTCCTCATCGCGGGGTGAGCTGATGAATATGGTGTTCTCCATTAAGCCAACAAAGCACCAGAACGTATCACTCTCGTCCTGCACTTCTGTCAGCAGGGGGGCCACCAGGTCAGACATGCCCTGGCAGTAGCCCATCTCTGGGTTGAAAACAGCATAATTAAGCAGCACACGCCTGGAGGGAAGGAGAAATATCACCACACAATAAAAGACTAGCAATCTAATACAAAGTTATTGCCTAGTAATTCATATTGTAAATACTACTCATACTAGGGGTGGGCGATAAGCATATCGCGATACGAAATGTCCAGAGCCCGTTCGCCGGGCAACACTATATAATGCCGGCAACATGAACTCGGAAATTGAATTTCAAAATAATAGTGCTCTGCAATAACCATTGTATCGTATATGAATCGATACAATCATATAATGAATTTGCAATAATCATTGGGAATTCATTATATAGCTAGTGAATTGTAACCAAATGCAATTGTATTGAGTGTAAAGATACAATAAGAGTATGTGATAGCAAAAACAACACATTGAACATGTTTTTCATATCAACTGATTATTAAAAACAAATATGTTGTACACAAAATGATTGAATATATTGTCAGTGTCTCATGTAAAAAAACACAAGGACATTTTAATATCATTCACTAGAGTCTGTTGTTACCAAAAATAGACTAATTGTATCAACACATGAACATGGACCCACTACCTATCTATGCAATGAACAAACAATGATTATTATAATAAATGAGCAGCGCTATTAATTTGAAAAGGAAGAGCCAAGTTCGTGTTGCCGGCATAATATTGTGTTGCCAGGCGAACAGGCTCTAGAGATCGCCCATCCCTTCTCATACCAAGTTATACAATAAATAACTCATGCTAACACAAAATATTAAACAACAGAAACAATACGGGTTAAGTGCTCACAGGCTCTGAAAAATAATTTTCACCTTGTTAGCCAATGGATGATTTATTAATAAGCAATCTCTTAGGGATCACCCCAATTGTCAAATTCTGCCTAAAGATTTTTTTGGATGGTATCTGGCTAGCTAATGTAAGTTAGACAGAAGTTAATAATATTTTATGTTGCTGAAAGCCATTTGTATCGTGAATTTTCTTCAGAGAAAGTACCATTTTCATGTTCTGTTAATTATTTGCATGATATGTGTTTCAGATAGATGTTTGTCTGCAAATAATAGTATAGCCTACTGTTGACACACAAAACCAAAACCAAAACTTTGGAAACCAGTCTAGTTACTTTCTAGTGGAAACCAGCCTAGTCGCGTTCCAGTAAAGAACTGTATCTTGCAGCCCACATATGATCTGTATCTCCAATTACTGAAAGCCAAACATAATAGTAAATCATTAAGACAGTGTTTTGAAGCTATGAATCTGAATTGTGACATCAATGAACTGGCCAGTAAAAGATATGTAAAGGGGGAGAAAATAATAACAATTGAATGCAGAGTTCAAAGCTAACTCTACTTCTAGTTGCCTTTACTATAATTGATATCCAACACTAAGTCACTCAAACTACACATTTTTCAAACCTCTCTGCTCCTCATTTAGGAAGGTATTCGCTGTAAATATGCATCACAAGTGCTTCGTCGGCTTAGCGAGAGTCAATATAGCATGAAAGTCATTAGCCTGATTCCCCCTGGGTTTCAGCAGATGAAATTCAAGGACAATATTATCTCTCCTGTGCACTGGACTGTTAGATAGGAAAGATGAGAAATTGGAAATTGGAAAAAGATGAACGAGGAAAACGTGGAAAATAACAGTGATACTTTCTATCACTGTTATTTTCCACGTTTTCCTCGTTCATCTCTAGTCGAGGTGGAGAAAGAGTGAAGGTGAAGGTGCCTGGAAGCCTCCGGTCCTGACCTCATGATCTCCACGTTGGGGTTGCTCTTTCCTCTGAAGAAGTGGTTGCTGCGGTCTGTCCTCACCACATCCTTATCCACCGTGAACTGCACCTTCCTCCAGAAGTCACTGTGCTGCTCTGGACTCATGGACAACCTGGGGGTGGCAGGGACAGACGGGGAGAAAGGGCTTCAACCGGAGACGAGCACGTGTGGCCAGTTTGATGACGTCACTTTAAAACTCACTATTTACGTCACACATGAATAGAGGAAAGGACGCGGAGGCATATTAGACCACTACATATCGAAAACATTCATGACTTAAGGGACTCTACTGTTGAGAACTTGATTAACGAGAACCTGAACACTCCTAACTAGCAGAGCAGGGATTTAATTAACACGTTTGTTTTCCATTGAGCTGCGCTAGGAATAATAGAAGCCAACCTGATGCAACTTCACACAACTGTTTAGTTTCTGGAGCTGTGTTTGTGTCTGCTTTTCCCTGGGCGTCTCCTCCTCGCGCTCCGCTCTCCCATTCCCTGGCCCCCCCTCCCTCACGGTCCCTCTACACCTCCATCCACCTTGCTCCCCTCCACCTTCCTCCTATCATCAGTGACCACAGAGGCACTCAACCTGCCTGAAAAACACATCAGCAAACTGGATGGTCTCTCCACAATCCACTCAATTCCCATTTAGGAAAGCTTCTTTGCTCAATGTTTAAAAGATAAAATATTTCTCTTCTCAAGTAACAGCAATTATCGTATAGTACAAGACATGATAAATACGGAACAACTGACTGTCAATTGGGGGCTAGTGTTTAATCTTACTACAATAATAATAATAATAATATAAGAATAATGATTCTAATAATATAATAATAAATGCTGTATGTCTCTTAGTATATTTAGCAATGCCACTGCCTAAAGGATAAGGAGATTGCAGTCCCAAGGTTTTCATGATGGATCCTCTAGTCTGTTTCAGTCAAGTGTTTTTCCAACAACCAGATCACATCACTGGAGGAACAGAGCTTGTAATTGCCTGATTCGGATTAGGCCTTCTGACGTACTCAAAGGGTGCATTTGATGAACGCCAGCCAATTATCATATTAATCCTGTTTGTATGCACACACACACACACACACACACACACACACACACACACACACACACACACACACACACA
>JACXGM010007190.1:7976-31255 GCA_016801145.1 Umbra pygmaea | reverse complement strand
CAGAATAATAGTGCTTGTAATTAATTGCAATAATCATAGTTAATTCATTGCATAGAAAGGTAGTGGGTCCATGTTCATGTGTTAATGAAATGAGTCTATTGTTGGATAAAAAAAATTCTAGTGAATGTTTTACAAATGCAATTGTATTTTCACATGAAACACGGACAACATATTCAATCAATATGCAAACACATGCTCTTATTGTTTCTTTAAACACCATACAATTGCATTTGATTACAATTCACTAGCTTTGTAGTGACTTCACAGTGATTATTGCGGTTAAATCAAACGAGCGCTGTTGTTCTGAAGAGAGTTCATGTTTGCCGGCATTTTGTAGTTTGCCGGGCAAAAATATTACTTTGAGATTAAAGTCAAAATATTATTTAGAGAATAAACTCAAGATTTTATTTTGAGAAGAAAGTTGCAGCAGTTAACGTGCAGCAGTGAACATCACTGTTGATACATGCATTTTCTGCCATAGCTTGGCTGGTGTATAGCTATGGCTCTTTCCACAAAATATACCATTTAAAGTGTGAAACACAATGTCTGTCCATGAAGTAAGATGTTGGCCATTTCTCTCCATATTGGGTACTCTTCCACTAATATGCATGCTTTTGTGTATTATAGATGGGCTAATTAATAGTATTTTTATGGCCACAAATTACCTGGCCTGTGCAAATATTTACATATAGCCTACTATAGCCTATTATTATACATGTAGGCTAGATATTGCACTTGAATGCATTTAAACACACCAAACTTCTCATCTGAAGCTTCGGGATCATGTGTCTGATTGATTTGTCCTTCTGTGGAGGCTTTAATCAAGGACTCAGAATTCTCCACTTACGTAAACGATATCTTACGTAAACGATATCAAACATCATCTATGAACAATGACAGCATTATATAGCGCAATGAAACTAATCCCCCGATGCCTCAAACCAAAAAGGAAAGATAAGTTGGCTAACTCAAGCTGCCTATAATTACAACCTAAAGTACAAATGCAAGGGCTGAAATAAAAAAAGTGCCAAAAAGTCAAAATAATATTTCGAGTTAATTCTTGAAATATCCTTTTGATTTGTTTCTCGAAATAATATTTAGATTTTATTGTCTAAATAATATTTAAACTTTATATATATTTCTCCCTGGCAGCAATGCGCCACCGTACAATACAAAACTCGCTGCATATTAATCTATTATTTGATTACATTCATTCCTGGAAGTCAATCGCTACTAGTGTCGCCTTTTCGATGACATCATGTGCATCGTTAAAGACTGCACACGACTGGTCAGGAAGCATTGTGTAGTCTGCATGTTTCTTGTCCATGACAAAACAACATTTTAGGAGTCAAAATCTGACAGTGACTATTGTAACAGAAAAAACAATTGTGTAATCTGAACAAGGCATAAATTGTATGCCAATGCTTTGCATTTGATTTGAGTATGTTCTGTCCCTTTAAGTACTGTGACACCTTTCTCTAGTTTGGCCATTACTAAGATAGGGTTTAGATTAGGTTAGGTTAGCGTTCAAGAGCATAGTAAATTGTAATCTATAGTCACAATGTACTATTGTGACTATATATTGTATATATATATATATATTGTATATATATATATTGTATATATATATGTATATATTGTATATATATTGTATATATATATATATATATATATACAGTCTCTCTGGGATACAAGCCAGGAAGATATCTTTTGTGTATTCGTCCAATTCCACTGGATATTTCATTCAATCTACAAAAACCGCATTCTGCTTTGGTCTCCCTCCTTTAACACTCTACATACAACCGTGACAATAGGTATAGTGATTTTTGCTTTTTTCATGCAAAGTACATCTTTTGTTATTGTTTTGATTGAAAACTACATATTGTACCTTTAAGAAGGGAAGATAAAAACAATTCTCACATTTTGATATGGTCTGATAATCAGTACTCAGCAATGCTTGCATTTTTAGACACAAGTTTCCGGCTAGCTGGCTTCCCATGTAACAAAATTGGCCTGGCTCAGTGCCACTTACACTTGGCCCACATATCGCAATGAATAATGGTCCTTTAGTGGGCCACCCATGGTAATCAAACGTGGGCCACATGTAGCACATACAGTATGTTGAACCAGACATTTTTTCGAACTGGTTCCAGACTAAGCCTAGACTAAGGGTGAATCCTATTTCTCTGTCTTACCCCTTCCCCTACCCCTTGTCTTACCCCTAGCCCTTGTCCCTCGAAACCGAGTTGTAAGGGATAGCGATGAAAACATACACCTATGAAATGAGACACCACTTGGTTACAGTTATGTTATCATACATTGTTGCTAGCTGGCTGCTACAGTACTTCCCCAGAGGCGACAAGTGTTGAGTACAAACTTTCAAGATATCTAACGAAATCCACTGCTAATGTAGTTTAGTTAAAAAAAGTAGACATGCATGGAGTCCATTCAAGGCTAGTCAGAGAAATGTGGGAATGTTGTGCAAATCAGCAATGTAACGTTTGCGTAGCAAACAAGCAATAAAACAAAATTCAATTAAGAACATGGTTGCAAATATATATGTACAGGACTGTGTAGAGCACAAAAAAGTCTGTTGTAATTTTTAAGTAAATTATTTAAGCCGAAATTACATTTATTTTACTTTCTTGATGATCTGGCTGCCATTGTTGCCGGTTTTGCAGTGTATTCTGGATACCCCTTGGTTTCAAGTAAGCTCTCGAAAATGCTTGGTTTTAAGGAGTATCTACCCCTTCCCCTTAGCCTTACCCCTAGGTCAAAATGAGAATTGGGATAGCGCTTACTCTTACATGAATGCGCAAAACTTAGGGGAAGGGGTAAGGGGAGGGGGTAAGACAGAGGATTGGGATTCACCCTAAGCCTGATCCAAGCCACATTTACTTGCCACATTTGGCCCATATGAAAAATGCCTAGACAACAGCGCATTATAAACAAATGTTTATTATTATTAGAAACATTTCAAATATGTATTACATTTTAATAACAAAATAAGCAATTTGTTTACATAGCATAAACACTTACTGTATTAACTATTTTGAGAAAGAACAGGTTGTTCACAAGCCCTCAGTCTTTTAACTAACAATGTTTTGAAAATGCCAAGAATTAACCCAACACCAAAACAATATGCCTGAATAGGCCTAATGTTTGAGTCACAATTTGTTTTTTCCCTGCACTCTCTTTTCTCTCTTTCCGGCGACCATCCCTATCCGGAGACAGTTGCAGCCATCTTTTGACATTGGAATCTATTCCTTGGTTTGTGGCCCCAGATGTCAGGCGGTTACTCCCCACAGCAGCTAAAGCATACAAACACAAAAGGTTTTGAAAAATAAAACTTCATTTAATCAGCTAATGGGACTACTGGATTTTGGAGGAAAATTCCATTAAAACTGAACAAAGGCCCTGTTGATAGACAACTTACCAATAACATCTCATATTTGCAGGCACTGGAAGCCAATTTACCCAATTATTCCTCTCATGTACATTTTTTTTTGCCAAGGAGTTTGCGTGCATATTTCTCCAAACACACTCCCGAATATCTGCAACAACTTTAAGAGCCAGTGTGTTTACCTGAAATTATATTTCTGAAATTATATTAGCTTTATCTCAGAATTACTTTAATAAGCAGTGGTGGGCTGTCAGGGCCTGCAAAGCCTTCTCTGCAGGTACAAAGATAGTCAGAATATATTTTTAACATATATTATTCTTGAATATATTTTTTCATTAACACTATATATATATTTTACAAAGGTCATTTAAATTATTCTATAAGGTAATTTCATTGCTACAGTACGCTCTTTTCAGTTGCCTTGCTTTTAGCGCAGCTAATATAAATGAAAGCTTTTATCCAATAAAATGTTTTCATCTGTGTTGTCTCCGGGTAGACTGGGGCATTCAGAATTCAGAGTGAATACTGTCTGCTGTTGAAGCCCATCAGGACCATGTTGTTGATTGTCATATTTTTAACCAATCAGATTTCGACTTTACCATGTTGGGTGTGTTCTTTGACCAAGTAAAGCATTTCTGCAAGCCTTACGTCGTCAGCATTGTTTCTGTTGCTGATAGGAGTGACAGTTCAATACAGTTCAACAAAAAAAGTATAAAAACATTCGCCATCCGAACAAGAGCTTAGCTTACCTGTCTCCGATTTCTTTAAACTTTCAATTTTTAGATTGTTAGATTTTTTACTTGGTTGATGGAAGTGAAGAAGTAGCTTTGGTGGCGAATAAAGGACTGGGCAGGATCGACTCTCAGCTCTGGGCAAGATCATTTATTGGAACTTAACGCAAAGATGTGCTGTACAGCCGCGTCATAGAACTCTTTTTAAAAGAGAGAGGAGGACGGACTTCGTTTTCAAATAATGAGCAGCTTTGGTGAGTTTGATGGATTTTTATATATTTTACTAGCAGAGCCTTAGGGATGGGCCGATACTGATACCAGTACTTGGTATCGGGCCGGATACTGGGCATAAGTACTCAGACTTACTTGTGAAAAAGGCCCGATACTCCAAGTCGATACTTCCTCCACATTTAAGAGCAATATGCTGGCGTTATGCAAGCGTTGCGCTTTACAGATTAGCCATAGATGGCCAGTTGTAAATCTGATTCACGTAAATGTTTCAATGGAAATGTTCAGCCCTATGCATATATTTCATATTGATGATAATGACAGTCTACTTCGTCATTCAGAGACCATGCTTATAAAGCTGTAAAACTGTCTTTATTGCTATTTAAAAAAGAAAGAAAAGCGATTTAAATGCGCCTAAAATGCATAATCATTCCAAAGACAAAGCCACGTGTTAGCTATTGAAAAAAACTATTTTCCTCAGCAGTTGTCCAGTAGAGTTCAAATGGCGAAATGCAATATCGTTTTTCTGATTGCTATTTTCATGTAGCCTAATATTTGTAAAATTATAGGTTAAAAATATTGGAATCCTCAAGGAAATGCGCACATTTAAGTACAGGAACGAACAAAGGATGCAAGTTATTAGGCAATTCGTTGATGAAACTCACGTACAGTTGAGTATTGCTGCATTTTGAAATGAGTGATATTTTTGCTTGAAAAATGGCAATGCCATATTTGATCATATTCACCTACAGTGGACTAGGGCAGGTGATGGTAAGCTTATTTATAGACATACTAGAACCCCCGTACTGTAAGCCAAAATTTGGGGAATTTTTCTTTTGTCTGTTGTAAAATAACACGTTAAAATGTAGGACAATAGTACTCAATAGTGCATTGGATGTTGCCACAGGTATGACATTATACAATCCAGTGAGAGATCTTAAGCCATTTTTAGACATTTTCAAGCTATAAATGGTAAATTGTGTGATTGTGGTCAAATAAACAGTTATGGCATACTTGTGTTTTATTTTTACTGAGCGCTTACTGCTAAAAATGAATTTAGTAACTCACCATTTGTGATTTTATTTGATCTGATTGAAATATAAGAAAAAATCAGTTGTACCACCATTACTTATAATGCAATTTTTCCAGTAATTACATATTTACAATGTATAAACTGTTACTGTTGTCCTTTACAAGTAACTTGAAGTGGGCTTGATTTTGACACAAATTTACCATACTCTCTAAACTAGTATGTAGCATCCTCAGTTCTTCCTGGACACTGTTGTGCCAGTCTGTCTGTGACGATAAGGAGGAGGAGACTGTTGTGCCAGTCTGTCTGTGACGATAAGGAGGAGGAGACTGTTGTGCCAGTCTGTCAGTGACAATAAGGGCACTTTGGAGGAGGAAGAAGACGATGATGTCATCCCACCCAACCACCTGGACACTTAATGTCCAAGTGTAAAGGGCCCGTATGAGTTACTTTATCAGACATTCTTCATTATTGTGCATCTGCCACTGGCACAGAGCGACTAATGACCCCAGGGGCCATTGTTTTTTAAATCCATTGTTTGTGCCTCTCATTGTTTTATATTGAATATTGTTATTGTTACATATTGTATTGAAACTAACATTTTTTAAAATAAGTATTTTCATACATTTGTTAATAAATAAACTGTAAATGTATCCATAGTTAGTGTGTGTATGCATACATACATACATACATACATACATACATACATACATACATACATACATACATACATACATACATACATACATACATACATACATACATACATACATACATACATACTAAATATAAGATTTATTGACTTTGTTAGATCTTTATAGTTTTTTGCTGACTACATTTTCTTACATGTTCGGTTCACATGCCGTACTCCAGTGCCGACTGAATGCCACCTTTGCCAGCTTCACGCCAGATGTGGGCCATTTTTGTCTGCTACCTGGGCTATTTATATTGTTAAACTTTAATGATATAATGAGCAAGCAATCTACAATTTGTGCTAAATACAATATATTATAAACTTAGTTTGCGACACGCAGAAGCATGCTGTGTACTGTATACATTGCACTAAAAATGAACGAATGGTTTTCTCATCTGATCTGGGTAGCTATCTTCATTAACTGGCTCTACTGAACTCTATACTAAGAGTTGATACACAAGTTGCACATCCCTTGAAAGCTGATGTTCCTCTTAACATGGGTGTATTTAATTCAAAATGTATGTGAAAGTGCAAGTACAGTATTTCCAACAGTCAATCCCTGGCTTTTCCAAAATCAGATTATTTCTTATGCTACCAATTATTGTTTAGTTGTCAATATAATGTATGCATTAATCAACAATGCCTTTACCTATCCTCCTCTGCAGAACGTGCTGCCAGCCAGTCAGAGGCAGGTATGCAGAAGGACAGAGGAAAAGCACTGTAGCAGTCAACAAATAGGAGAATGAACCAGGATAGAGAGGCAAGGCAGATGAGTAGGAAAGACTGGTCAATACTTATCAAAAGTATGAAACCATTCTTGTGGCTGAGTTATTTGAAACAATGGTATATTAATCTACATAATATAATAATATGCCATGTTAGTGGTCCATCATGTAGGCTATGTGAATTTTAATCTTTATACTAAACAAACATATAGGGCCCTATCTTACACCCAGCGCAATTTACTTTTTACAGAAACGCATGTATCATTCCTATCTTTCACCCGACGCATATGGGACTTTTCCCGCCACAGACGGGCGTCGGTAAATTAGGGAATGAACTTGCGTCCGTTGGGCGGTTCAGCGAAAAGAAGAGGCATGTTCTGGCGCAAACGTTCCCTGGTGCTATCTTGCAGTTCCCGAAAACAAGTGGCGTGTTATTCATATGCTATTTTAAGGGCGCATGCTTAACCATAATGTAGCGTGTGCCCAACGCGCATACACTTTCCTCATCTCATCTACACAAATGCAGCAGTTCTTTATTATTGCAATACATAATTAGAAGGAAAAATATTACCACACGAAGAAGTCATTGTGGTGTCCGAAAATGTGAAAAAATAGGTATACATCTAGTGTACACATTTACTCAAATTATTCAGAATGAATAATTTGCACTGATATCCATCAACCTCAAGGGAACCCATTCAATCAACAAGTATACACACGTAATTTGCAATGCTAATAGTAAAATCATCCATGTCTTTACTTAGGTTCAAGCTACGACTCATTTATGGCAACTTTGCCATGAGGAATCACCCCTTGGATGGGTGGCTGTGAAGGGGACAACAGCTATCCGTTAAAGACATGGTTAATTATGACAATTTATGATGCCAGCAAGTGCGTAAAATGCTGTTTAATCAAAAACACACACAAACACGCAGTGTAGCCTAATTAAACAAACATTTGGCACACTGAAAATGCGCATCAGGTGTTTGGATAGAACAGGTATTAGACTACTCAAGTCGCAACATTCTTTGTGGCTTGTTGTGTTTTACGCAACATTTCCATGAATCATGGATGTGTTGATGACATGAATTAGGAAATATTAGAGGACTTCAGGAGACATGATGTTGAAATGCATGTGCCGTTGGCACTTAACTTAAATGCCCAGAAATGTAGAACGGGAGAGGAAAGCTTATTTGACAGAACAGTAATCTCGGTCTAATGTTAGACTTCATTACAAAAATATTACCATGCATTCATAACCTCGTGATTCAGTGAGAGTGAGTCCAAAACATCGGAAAGTAGGTTATCTATCTTGCACCCGGCGCAATGCAGCGCAAAGTCTGAACGCAGGTGTCTTTGCTAGTTTGACCCGGGATGTCTACTGAACCCGTCAAATGCGTTTGTTGAGCTGGAAGTCATTCATTGTCAATGGAGCAATCCGCAAAGGTCCGTTTGCCTTGCGGGCTTGCGATGCAGTGCGCTCTGTCTGTCGCATATGTTCAAATTATTTAACTTGTGTGTTGCGACACTGTGCCATTGTACAACCTGAATTTAAAGTTCCCAATGGAACGAGTAGCACAACACGATAGTAACGGTCTTGCCTTGCTGAAGCAATTGTGCTTCAAGTCCGCACTATGCGGATGCATATATCCGGTAAAAAGCAACGTGCACTAAAATCTGACGTGTTTAGTGGACATCCGGCCTAAGACCGACGCAGTTGTCATTTTTCCCGTCAGGCGCCTGCTTTGTTTAAATAGCAAATGCACCTGCGCCCATATTTGTGCCCATGGGAGTGCTGGTCTAAACGGGAGGTGTGTTTAGGATAATTCTTGGTGTATTGCTATCTTGAGGCATCGGAAAGTGATCGCGCCATTGACCAAAAATAACCTGGTCTAAAGTCAATGGCGCAGCATGTCATAGTTAGTCAGCAAAATAGTCAAATGCACCTATGGCATAGGCGCAGCGCATGCACACTATGCTTGTTGCGTACACACAGGGAAGCGCAGCAGCACACAAACATGCAAAAGATTACAAATAAAAATATTACGGTGCAAATCCACCGTCATAATAGCAATGAGCGAAAGGTTTAAACGCGCCTGGCACTTAAAGGGAATAGGAGATGAATCTCTGATTGGTTTATTGCATGTGACGCCCAAAACACGCCTATGAATTAATGAAGACACTTTGTACAACCATTTTAGACCATGCGCCCAGTGCATGGGACCTTTTATCCGCTGTTAAAATAGCAAAGTGGATTTGGACACTCCCAAAGTGCACTTGCGTTATGCGCTTCACGCCATGCGCTTAGATCGTTAAAATAGGGCCCTCTTTCTTTATTTACATTTTGTCACAAGACTATGACTAATGAAGCTACTTTAGACCTACCCATTTTAGATTTGCGTCGGGCACAAGAATGATTTTTCCCGCCGGTAAAATAGCAACAGCGCACGGGACCCTCCAACAATGTAACTTGCGTTACGCGTTTGATACTTGTGTTTCAGATCGTTAAAATAGTGTAATTCCTACATATGTGTTCAAGTAAGGACATCAGTTGAATAAACAAATTAAGATCACAATGGATTTATGGGAATACACATGTGCAACATGAAACATGCAACACACTGTAAATATATAATTCAATACATCGATTTGACTGATTTCCACAAAAACTAGTCTGTAACATAAGTTACATTTTTGCAAGAGGCTTTGATTTTGTCCCAGTCAATTGACTGATATCTTTATATGAACTGTAACTCAGTAACTACTTTGAAATTGCTTTTCTAGTTTTGTTTAGCTTAGTTTTGGATAAAATAGCTTGGCATAGGTGTTAAATTAGTTAGAGAGAGGTTTTGGAAGACAAGGACTGCATTTTTTTTATCTAGAGCGACTTACATCCCCCTGGAGCAACGTAGGGTAAAGTGCCTTGCTCAAGGACACAATGACATTTGGCACAGTCGGTTTGGGAATTGGTTACAAGTCTGACTCCCTAACCACTGAGCAATCTGACCCTGTGTCACCTTTAGGCAGTTTGTCTATTCTAGCTTACTCATAAGTGATTGGTCTGATCAACTGAACACAGCCTGACTGAATTATAGTACTTTAATGAAAACTTGTTAAATTTGTGCTTTTTTAAAGAATAAGGTATTAGAGGAGACTGAACTAGGCCCAAGTTCAGAACATAGTGTGTGATTATAAATGGTTTTGTGGCAACATTGGGTAATGGGAATAATGGACACTTGGAAAGGGTTTGTGTCTGTCTATACGTGTAGGGTGCCCTTTTTTACTTGAGCCTCTGCCCCCCGAAATGTCTGTGCACAGCCCTGAATACAGGGACATTCAAATTAGGTTAAACGGCTTTGCCCAAGGACACACCGACAGGGCACAATCCAACCGGCTATAAGTCTGAATACCTAACCTCTGAGGCATCTGACCCCCTTATTATATATCGAAGCTTTGCTCAAATAAAGCATTTGGTTGGTTTGAGGTGTTGCACATATTTCCAACAGGTAATTTTTTGTACTAGACATACAAGGCTAACAATATAAACGACAGGACAGGGATGGTAAGAATAAAGTAGAGGTGAGGAGAACAGATGAGTGTGTTCTTCTTAGTTCACTGGTCCATACAATAGGTTGTACAAATCCATGTATGAATGTTGTGATATGAATAGAAGAACTAATGAAACACTGCCATTCAGTAAGAGGTTTATGTTTTACTGTGACAGAGAATGAGCAGCGGTGAATTTGCATGTGATTATTTGAGTCATACCCACTCAGGCATTGGCTTGACTCTCTATCACACACACAAACCCTCATGCACTTATGTATGCACACGAACACGCACTTATACAAAAACACACACACACAGCCAGTGTGTCCAGTGATGTATGAAGCCAGTGTGTCGGCCGCTCTTTAGGGAGGGCTCACCCACCTCTCATATGTAAATTAACCATCCCCCAGAGCCCTGTGATTGGCTTGTTGTTATTAATATTCCGTCAGCGTGTGACTTCATTAGTCCAGTGTTACCTTGCCAACAGGCAGCACTAAAAAGGGACTTTGTCAATGTTTGATGTCTCATAAAAGGATGCTGTGTGAGTGTATCTGTCTTTCTCTTAGTCTGTATATTTATTTCATATTCAGCATTTACTTTTCCTTCATTCCACAAAAAAATACTTGAAATATGACACAACCTAAATCTTCAGTTAATAGCCCAGGCCTTTACTTTATTCAATCACTGAACATAACTGGTGCTTATTAGAAACAGGCTTTTATTTGAGCCAGGTGTCACATTTCTTAATGGACACAGCTGTTGATCAATAATTGTGAAGAATAATAAAAATGACGATGATTTTTTTAACAATTAGGACCACCGTAAACATTAGATTTACAGATATTTTACAGATCAGATTTGCAAAGATTGTCTGTGTTCTAGAGGTTGTCTATGTCAAGCCTCAATATACCAAGAACATTCAGTCACTAGTTGCACTTTGTTGATGCAAAATGGGTCTGAACAACCACAAGGACTGGCTAGAGTGCTATGAGACAAGGCATCCCTGTCCAACATCCACCTGCACAACCTGGGCTGCACCAATCTAATTTGGTTGGCTATTGGAGAATAGACATTTCTTTGAAGATTTATGGTAATACAGAAATATCTTGCAGCTGAGAAGATTACCTAAATACATGTAATAAACATAGTTATTTAAAGGCTACTCTTCATTTCCCCAGACATAAACAGCTGTTTCAATTTGTGTGACATTGACTCCTAGCTCAGTTCCCCTTATGTCATCAGTGGACAAATAATGCTATGGGTTACTATAAGCCTCATGGAGATGGAATATTTGCAGTGTAGAACAGTGTTATCATTTTCCGTCTCATTCCACAGTATGTATGCTCAATTATTGTGCTACCTTAAATTTGAGATATATGTATATTAGAAGTATGGTTGATAAATGAGCTAGGATGTAAAGCTAACAGAAAGTAAAATAAGGTTGTTGCACCCCAGTTTGTGTTGGGGATTATGGACATGTGCATATGATAAATTAACTGTTTCAAGTTTCATGTTTCATTTATTTATAACATTTACAGGAGACACAGATGTAAAACCAGGTACAATGAATACGTTGTTACGGTAGTAAAAAGGAATAATCAATACAGAATAGAAAAGTCAAAAATAACAAACTGTATAAGTGTGACAGAAGAATTACAACCTACAGTATATACAGTCTGTACATGTAAACAATTGTCACAGTTCTAGCAGTGGCAGAGGGCTAATTGGTGACCCTAATTACTGATCCAGTTCATCTGTTCTGTTTCATTATCATCCAATAGATTGTGTTGTCTCAACTATCCACAGCTTGTTATCATTCCCTCATCAGCACATGTATGTATATTCCCTCTGGATTTGTGTTTGCATTGTTGTTCATTGTTGAGTGGTATTAAAGTGTGATAGAGGCACCGTAGGAGCCATTTATATCCACCTTTTAGTTAGGTTTATTTAGCTATTATTTATTTTGGCCCATCAATGGGAATTAGGTATATTTACAGGTGTGGCAATCAGTGAAGGGCAGGTGTGGATGGCGGAGAACACACAGTTCTTAACGTAAACATGAGCACCCACTTTAGTGACAGCAAGCCACAGCACTTTATTAATCAGCACATGGCTAAATAATATTTTATGTAAAATACCCTTTTCTACTTTTATAATAAATGGGAACATCACCAAAAGAGAATCACTGTCTGGACAAGGGATCTTTTCTGCTATGCGTTGAGAACACCATGTCATCCATGCCTGACCCTCGGTGACTGGTTTGTTTGTTTGATGCTGTTTCTACTTTTTTGTTAGTTGGTTCATATTATATAGTTTGCTACATGTTAGGGAAGATTATTGCCAGCTATCCGTACTTTTGTGTTGATTCTATCAAAAAAATGTTTGACATTCTAACAAAAAATTAGAATCTATCCAAATAATAATCCATGGGTAAATAAAGGACTAAAACACCAATTAAATCAGAAAAAAAGCTTTCTTGGAGGGGGATCTACAAAAGAAAAAAAAAAGGACTACAACGACAGGGTGGAGGAGAAACCTAAAAATGGCAATGCTAGAGATGCTTGGAGGGGACTGAACACAATGATGAGTAGGAAACACTAAGTTCCCCCTTATAACCCTGTTTACCGTTCAAATGATCTGAACATGTTTTATTCTAGTGTCTGTGGAGGAATGAAACCTGTTCCTGTGATATTTAAGGAAAAGGAAGTAATTTCTATCTTCCAGCGGGTCAACCCATGCAAAACTCCCGGGCCAGATGGGCTCAAGGGAAGGGTCCTGAAAGAATGTGCCACTCAACTGGGACCCATCTTTACCCAGCTATTCCAGATGTTCCTCAATAATAGTTTCATTCATTGTCCCAGTGCCTAAAACACACATAAAATAGTTTAACGATTTTAGACCTATAGCTCTCACGCCTATACTAAGCAAATGCATGGAGCGTCTAGTGCGCAGTTTGCCTACCGAGCCAATCGAGGTGTGGAAGATGCCACTCTCACTCTTTATATGGTCATACAATATATGGTCATCTAGATAATAGACTTTAAGCATACTTTTTATGGACTTCTCCTCTGCTTTTAATTTGGTCCAGCCCCATGTTCTCCTGAGACGCCTGTGGGACCTGAACGTTAGTAGCAGCCTTGTTCTGTGGATCAGAGCTTAGCCCCAACAAGTCTATATTAATAACACCTCTGATTACAAATTGTCATGTTGTGTCTTAATTGTGTTTTAAATATAGAAATTTTGATGCTATCATATTAGTGACCCTATCACTCCTATCCAAACGGCAATTTGACCGAAACCAAGAATACGGAAAATCTTAAAAGTGCAATTTCCGTCCTAATTATGCCTTTAAACTGAAGTTTGATTCAGGTACTTTAAAAAAAGACCTTAGGTTGCATTTTGGTGAGTTACACTTTATCCAAGCTGTCACCATATGCAAGGCAGTGTCTTTTCGACTGTGCACTGGATTTAGGACAAACTGGTCAAACCAAGCTAAGAATTCACCCTACTGTCCTGTGAACACCATTTGCATTAACCTGAATTGACTACATTGCTAGTGCTCTAGCTGTAGTTATTCAAGAGCAAGGTACTAACGCCAACTAATACTTTCATTACAGTGTTCATATACAGTACGTACATATTCATTTTTCTTTTGTGTAGCATCCAGCTTACATATTGTTTATGTGTACATCTGTAAATATGCCTGGTTGTTTGTTTTACTCCCTTCTCAAAGGGATATAGTATAGATATATTTAGTGGAAGGTCTTTTGCCAATCTTTACACATATATGCTTTTACATCCATGAAGCGGGTGCAGGTATACACTTAAGGAGATAAATGGAGTATTGGGACATTGCACTTGTGTGCACTCTCAACCACCTCAACACTGAAGGAGATACATGAATGAAAAAGTTGGACGTGGCCCTTGTGAGGTCTTTCAACAACCTCTACACTGAAGGATGCAGCACTACACTGTGTACAGTACTGTAAAAAAGTCTCACGCCACCTGAGACCATTGTAAAAGGCCATTTCAAAGCTTGTTACTTTTTATTGTATTCATGTTTATTTGAATTCATGATGATGTTAGTTTTTTCATAAGCAAACAGTTACTGCCCAGATAATTACTGTAGTTTAAAAACAATATTCTCAATGGCCTGAGGCTTTTGCACAGTACTGGGCTATTTTACAGCATGGTAGAGAAAATACAAATATGTATTTATATTGTAGTTTTTTCCTCAAAAAACAGCTTGTAAGCTACAAGGACTTACTCTGTGTCAACACTGTCATATTAAATTATTATTTTGGGTTAAAATAAGTGATTATATTCCACTATTAAATGTCTATGTTTGGAACAAAATACCACAGACATTCATACAATAGACCGGAACTGCTTTTCAGAAATTTGTGACATGCAAATACATGACATGATTTTTTCAGATCTACATTCAAAGAAGGAATTTGTGTACAGGACATGAAAAAAATCAATGTAATATACTGTTGTGTGACAAATAAATTAGAAGAAAAAAAAATAAAGTGTCTCAGTAGGGTTTGGGCCACTACTAATCCCTAGAACAGCGTCAATTTGCCTTGTGTGGATTACTGTATACAAGTCTATAAAACCCTACTGTAGGGATGGAATACTATTCTTCCAAAATATATTAAATACTTTGGTGTTTTGATGATGGTGGTGGATCAAACCATTCAGTGACACCTCGTTCCTTGTGGATTTGGACATCCTTTGGACAGAAAAAAAATGTTTTACCATTTGATAAAGGTGATCACTAAGAATAACTTTCTAATGATTTGCAGTGCCTCTTCCCTCTAAGGGAACAAGTGGAACTGAATCAAGCCATAAACATATTATCCACAGCATCTGTCTGAAGTAATTATTTGACTGTTTTGCTCATCAGGCCACTCTCTCACTCAGGGAGAGCAGGGCAGAGCAAGCATGAATGCTACGTGAATGGGTTATTTGGCTCTGTTCTCACTAATGCAGTAGATTGAAGTTTCTGAAATAAAGACTTTTTGCAAGAAAAACAAATAAAGAAAACCCCCAATTGCTTTTAGTAATAACATACATTTTTGTATAATGAAAGTCAGTTGCATGGTTTCAAACATAATTTTTCTGACATCTCTGCCAACGATGAGGAAATGCCAGCTCACATGCTGCTTCCAGATCTCAGTCTAGTGAGAGGGCATGTTTAAATTGTAAGAAAAAAATGCAACTTCTTTTTTGAACTTCTCACTTTGCTCTATCAATAATATATATTCAATCAGGGAGGATATCAGATTAAAACTATATAATTCATAGAGCGAAGGTTTGTTGTGTTTAGAAAGAATTGAAGTATAAAGTTAGAAGTCTGCATTTTTTGTGCAACCTGGTGTTTCCTTACTGGCCGAGATTGTCTGAAAACATATATTTGCAACTATGGAACTGACATTTATCATAAAAATGTAAATGTTATATACCAAATGCTATTAGAGCTTTGCAATTCTTGGGTTTTCTATATGAAAGAACAATTGTTATTCACGCAAATACTCATTACTTCACAAACATCTATCAAGCTAGATTTAGGATACAACTAAGGGTTATGGTTAGAATAGCAGGAAAGTACTAAGTTCTCACTAGCATTTTTACAATGAAAACACCACCTTCTTTTTGTTTGAAATGTAATTTTAGTTTACCAATCACATGCCATTCATCATACACTTGAATACAACTGTGCACTGTACACTTAAAACATTTTTTGCATGCGTCACAAATATCTAATAAGCAAATTGTTTGTTTCACATAAAACCTGTGAGACTGGACTGGATAAACAGGCAAAGATAAACAAATGAAAACCTACCCTCTCCCCATGTCCCATGATCATATGTTTTTTTCTGCCCCCTCTTGGTCACAGAGGAAAACAGAATTCTCAGGCCTCTGATAGAGGGTGCTGTTGTTTATCTCACTTGTTGAGCAGGATGTTTCCTGACCCAAGAAAAGACGAGAGAAGACAGATCCTAAATGTACGCTCTTCTGAAGCCTTGGAATTTGAAAGCTGACTGTGGCCTTCTGAGAGAAACAAGCATGACGTGCCTCTCTTCTCAGTTGTTTGGGAACTATTTCGGAATAAGAAATTGGCTCGTCATGATATCAACATTTTACTCATTTTAGGAATATCAGGCCAAGTATCACATTACCAGGTAGTATTGTGATACTAGGGAAAATGTGTCTTTGCTGCACATTGTGGTTCATGCAATACCTTTACGCTGGAATTTATTGACATGCACATAACCTTAAACCTGCGCTATATTAGGACCAGTAAACATTACAAACTAACATATTGAATCCAGGGGTTGAAAAATCAACTTAATAATACATTTGCACAAAGCCATTAAGACATGGTTCGATGACTTTGGTGTGGAGGAACTCGAGAGCTGGAAGAAGCAAATTGCATCTACTTGCAAACTCTTTGAGGGGGAAACGTGACAGCTACATCATTGTGGCAGTAAGCAGAAAAGAAGTAATACATTAATATAACCCGTATTCATCAGAATTATATTTAAAATATTTGTGTATGTCAAAAATGCCTACATGCATTAATATGCATACATACACAATGACACTTAGTTGAATTGTATTTCATACTGTGTTTCAGATTGTCACTCTTCTGGAAACATACATTATCAACTGAATGAACAACACATATTCACAAATGAGGGATCTGCGAGCTGTAGTGGTCCCTGCATTGCAGGACAGTCTACGTCATGATGGTCAGTAGGTCAAGCCTGACTTCGGCTTCTCCGATTTTGCACAAACTCCAGCACAAGGTTGCGCAAATTGGCATAGAGCTGTCCGGGATTTGGTATTGATAAATCTAATTACCTACCTTTACCCGTTGCTCTACAGTGACACCTTGTGTGCAGTTCCTGTTAAAGTTAAATTGCAGAAGTATATTTCCTGAGTGTAATCATCCCACACATGATTTGACTACAGGTTTCCATGTTGGGTAAGCAGTGTGAAAAGAATTGGCTGGCTCGGCAACATGTGGTTGGATGAAACATATGAGCTCCCTTTACCATCCCTCATCTTTCCAGGGAGTTTTGAACCTACGGACAAGGACAAATCACAAAACAAATTAAAATAAAAAATGTACATTCACAAACATACACACACATACTTTATTAATCCACAATTCTTGTGTACATTTTAGTAGGATTCAAACATTATAAATTTATTTATTTACTGTATATCCTCCATTCTGTGAAAGTATGCAATCCAAAGCCCACACCAAGGGTATAGGAGTCAGTTTGATATTAGGTTAGGGGGCATAATATAATTTTCTCAAAATATTCCTATTATTCTGGGGAACCACATTACCTGTTTCTAATATTTGCCCACCGCTGCTCTTACGCCCTTGGCCCACACACATGTATTTTGGCCTACTGGAGACTCCTGAATATCAGCACATTGAGACTGCAATAACAACCAATTTTGTTGCTGCATGAAAGCAGGAGGGGGTGATAGTCCAGCAGCTTGACTGCAAAGGCCTGCTCCAAGTAACAATCAAATGAGCAGTTCATATCACAAATCAGTCACTTCATGCAATAACTCATTTCCACTAATATGTACACAAACCTTAACCCCAGAAGTTTAGATAGGTCTTCAGACACACTGTATAATGTGAGATAAATTATTTCTAATCAGGCTGTTCCCAAGTTATGGATAGTTATGGAAGTTTTTACACAGTATACACAATTAAACTATTCTAAACTACTGTAAATTACATACTGTAGGTTTTTCCCTGATATCTTTCGATATGTGTCTACCTATGTGAGAAATGTTATACTGCAGAAGGTACACAACTCTATTGCTTTGCCCTGCATGTTTATTGGTCTGGAATATTTTATAATCCTCAGGCATCCTTCAGACACTGTTGATAATTAAATTCTGGGAGTTTCGAAGGTTCTAAACAGATTTGCATGCTTTAGCCTCTAACCAGGACACCCTACACTATACTACACAAAAGCTTAGAGAGGTTCTATGATAATTATGTTTCTGAAGTGTTGCAAACACATATTCCTTTTTTGTTTTAATTTTTATGCATTTTGTACCCTTGTAATTGGTAAATTCCCACTAACCCTGCTTAGTCAGCTGCTCTGCTACTACTTGGACAGGTTCATGATAGTGAAGGGAGCTCACATAGTTTCGCCAAACACATGTCACTGAGCTATCCATTTCTTCCCACACTGCTTATCCAACATGGAAGCCTTTAGTCAGCACATGGATTAGAGTCCCTAACTATACTTCTGTGATTGAATTCACAGGCACCCGATCTGCACCCAAGGAATTGCTGGCGAGCGACACAGTATATTAATCAGACTTATCTATCCCTTAACCATGGCAGCGCTGTGCCAATTTACGGTGCCTTGTGCTTAGTCTCTGGTCAGAGAAGCAGCTGCCAGAATCAACCAATAACCAGCGTAACCAGTGTTGCCAACTATTTTAATTGGAAAGTAGCTAAGCCTGCTCAAAAAGTCTCTAAATGTCGCTAGATGTCGTCATACGCTAATTAACATAGTGACGTCATCACGTCCACTGAACTATAAGATTCTGCACACAACAAAATCAGAAATGAAGAGCTATTTAAAAATCTCTTGTGATTAAGTGCATAAAAATCTCTTGTGATTAAGTGCATGGAAATCTCTTGTGATTAAGTGCATGAAAATAATAAAATATACGATCAAATTAAACTCTTTAAATTTAAAACAAAAGGGAGCAAACAATAAAGATTACTGATAGGTCCTTGACAATGCTGTTTGCACATGTGCAGCTCATTCAAGTCTATGTCAGCTGCGGTGTGATTGTGCTGCTCCGCCTTCTCCCCTGCTCACCGCTCTCTCTTTCTCTCTGTCAGTTGTTGAATAGACTAGACAGAGAGAGAGATGTACCTCTGAGTCCGGGCAGCAAAGCAAGACCACACAATCACGGCATTATACTAGCGACTTTCTTCTACGAAAATTAGCTAAGTGTTATCAAAAAAGTCACTAGATTTGTTGCTGTAGCTTTTTTAAATAAAAGTCAGTAAAGAGGTCTGAAACGTCACTAAATCTTGCAAAGTCGCTAAGTTGGCAACACTGACCATAACGTAGCTGTCCTGAATAGCATGGAATTAGCACACTATACCACATGGAGCTGTGTAAACACATCAAAACACACCAACCTAATTACATCTATTGCTTGGATGAAGCTCCAAAATGTACTCACAAATATAAATATGAATATCTTAAATATTGTAAAGCCTGAAAGACTTTTAATTCTGATAACTGGGCTAACTAGGTAAATACTTTAGCTCACAATATGAGCAGTTTGCTAATTTAATGATGACCAGCGCACCCAGGGATGTAAAATGCATTGTAATATTCACATTGTTCCTTTGTCCCCACGGTATCCATATAAAATTGAATTTACAAATTACAAATGGAGAGCATTTAACATGATGGCAACTTTGCTTAGATGTGAGCACAGTTCCAAAATATTATCTCCAAGAGCTGCAGAACAATGTTAAATCAGGTAAACAACAACCCCAACATAACATCTGGAGATTTACAGATCTTCCTCAATGCATCTCAGGTAACTATGCATGCTTCGGTAATAAGAAGAACACCAAATCAATCAATCAAATGTATTTACAACAGCAAAGTGCTTTGACAGATACCTGGCCCAAAACCCCCAAAAGCAAGCAACACAAGTGATGCACAGTGGCTAGGAAAAACTCCCTAATAGGTGGGACCTAGGAAGAAACCTAGAGAGGCCAGACTCAAGGGGGTGGTCAGTCCTCTCCTGGCTGTACCGGGTGGGGGATCTAAAGGTACACAGCCCATTGTATTAAGGTCCCATTCTTTATCAGTGTTAATTTGTTGTCCAAAATTGAAGATATGAATGGGTGGGCTGTGACCATAGTCTTGGTTTTGCATCAACACAGTTCGGTGGTCTTGGGCAGGGAGAATGCAACGCTCTTTGGAGATGTACAGCTGGAGTCACCAGGTGGAAACCTGATCAACAACAGACATGGGATCTAGCGGGTTAGACACAGGATGGGGACAGGAAGGAGTCATCAGGCCACATGGTCCTTTCCCGTGTTCCAAGGGTTTGGGTCCTCCTAGGATGAACATGACATCAGAAACATTATAGTGGGTGTACCTTGGGTCTAGTACCTAAATGGATCCCAAAATGAATATATATTCATCCTTTCGTCCCCCATCACAGATGAATGAGTCTTGAATGGGGACTGAGAAAGGACAGAAAGACTTTAGTCCCCCGGCACATAACCTATTACAACATAACATCTGGGGCTGAGACCGGGGGTACTGGAGACATGGAGCCCAAGGTTTTCTTTGTGCAGGAGCAGACAGGCATGATTCTGACTCACCCACATTGCCAAGCAAACTCTGTTTCTTGAGACCTAACATGAGCATTTCTATTTTTTCAGAGTTTAGAAATAAGTAATTTTCTGTCATCCAATTCTTTATGTCCAAAACACAGACTTCCAGGGTGTGCAATTTTTGAGCTTCTCCATTTTTCAATGAAATATACAGCTCTGTGTCATCAGCATAGCAGTGAAAGTTGACATTGTGTTTCCAGATGACATCACCAAGAGGCAACATATATAGCGAGAACCGTAGCGGTTCCAAAACAGAACCTTGAGGAACACCAAAGCATACCTTTGATCCACAGATACAAACTGATATATTTCCGATAGATAGGATCTGAATCATGCCAGAACATGTCCATGTAGCACAATATAGGTTTCCAATCTCTCTAGAATTATGTTGTGGTCAATGGTATTGAAGGCAGCACTAAGGTCCAGAAGAACAGAAGCACAGCTACATAGCTACATTTTCTTTCTTTTCAAGAGTGTCTGTATTTACCTGCATAATCTTGAATACTCGTAACAATATTAACTATCCAACACGTAGGCCTAGAGGAGCACAGGTGCAATTTAAACGAACTCATCCGTTCAGCTACTACATCCACAACTCAGCTAAGACATCCACATCTGACAAATAAATTTGTACTTATAGTCAGCAATTTTTTTTTATTCATCATCCAACGGGTCCAAGCAATGACATGGAGCATTGTTTTCATTGGTACAATCAATTTCTTATGTGAAAACTATCAAAAACTCAATCTAACTTTACTGCAAACCGCATTGTTTACAAACGATCACTACAACTATCACAAACTATTTCCGGACTTTCGACCTTCAAAACAGTGTCCCAGCCTCTGAATTCTATCTGATTCCGAATCACCAAGCAATCTATGTATTTACAGACATCTGAGTCATCTTTTTACACTCTGGGACAGCATAATTACATAACTTAAAATCTGAAGTTCGCTGCATATTTTCACGTCTGGGTCACGCTAATTCAACAGAACGGCACTCACTAAATCCATCAAAATTGACAGTAAATCCTACCCTGGAAATCCAGAGTTCTCGCAAGAGCATAACTACAATTTGCTCAGTGAGTTACCCTGGCACCGAGTAATGCTGCTCATTAACTATGCCCTTGTAGCCGAGCTGCACCAATCACATCACTGTATCTGTGTTTAACAGATGACGACAGCACTGCGACATCGAAGTCATTAGTAAACATTGTAAGATCGCTATGGATGAACAACAGTTGTTTGAAATGGCTTTGGCTGCTACAATGAACAAGTCTTTTTTGTCTAAAAGAGGAATAGAAGATGGTGCTCAAATTGTTCCTTTTTAAGAAGGACATTTTTGCTGTTTTGCCGGCTGAATACGGCAAGAATTTAATCTACCAGTTAGCTCCGCTAGTAGCTAAACGTATGGGGCTTAGCCATAGGGGCTCAGCGAAAACCCACTGGTGATTGGTCGTAGTGTTATCCAATTGCATACAGTGAGATTTTTTTTTTAAATGCATGCTTGGTTTTGCCCATCAAGTTGGGTCATTTTCATTACTCAATGCCAGACCCTTAATTCTTAGGATTTGGGTCTGGATTTTTCCAGGCTAATTAAATCCATCAAATCATAACAGAAACATATAAATTCAACCAAGTGAGACAGCCAATGAGCTGGGCTTTTCAGGCTTGTTGATTCTTGTGACTCAACAACTACAAGCATTCGTACCCGGCGCGCACTCCAGACTTATATACAGTGTGTTTGTGGGCGGTGTTCCAGACACAACATATATTTATTGTTTTTCTACTTTGTTCATTTTAAAGCTTTTATAAAATACCTCCCAAAGGTCTAAAATCTTTTTCGAAAAAGAGAAATATCAAAGTTTTTGAAGCTTTGGAAAAGATATGCAGAGAAAGTGATACGGAATTGATGATTGACTGCAAGCTACCACAGCAAAATTTTCAATTTTCAGTAAACACAAGGATGTTTTTGGAAGGTAAATAGCCTGATTTAGGGCGGTGAGTAAAATAAGTTATATCTTATTCTAATTCAGTTGTTTACATGTAGTAATTATTATGCCGCATGGCCTTTGTAAAATTCTAGATTTCTCTGTGATTGAAAATCCATAACCATTTGGCCTTTGTTTACTATGCTCATTGTTAATTTCCATTGGCTTGGAAACATTTGAACAATGAACATTAGAATGCTGTTGTTTGTTTTCAAATTGGATTCATTATTATTATTTATTTATTTATTGTATTATTATTGTAAGTGTAGAGAAACTAGCATGTGATTATATGAAACTTGAGTTTATTTATTTATTTATTTAACCTTTATTTAACCAGGTGGGCACGGTGAGAACAATTTCTCATTTAAAACGGCGACCTGGCCAAGATAAGGCAAAAAAGGTGCAAGTACAGACAGAGTTACACATAAATACAAATACACAAGTACTACACAAAGGGTACAATAAAGACAAAAGATAAAAAATACAGTTGAAATACAATC